>SNQJ01S0104950.1:48704-67187 GCA_010110895.2 Picea sitchensis
TGGCCTATCTAAAGATATGATATAATCAAGCTATTTAGTGTGTAGTGGATGGTACCATTGAGAAAGAACAGAAAGGTATCTCTAGGCTCAACTCACTGTCTTCTTTTGTAATTATTATGATGTTTCCATGAATAACTGCTAATGAGACCTCCTTGTTACTCTTTGATAAATACACTTGACTTACTTACTCAGGCTTTTTGGAAAAAAATGTACGAGAGACCTCTAGGATTGATAGTTATGGTATCACTTCCTTATACAGTGGTGAAGAGTTTCAAGAGAAATTGCTTTAGAATGCCTTAAAAATGATAATTTTTCAAAAACATGGCTAATTACAGTAAGTCACTATTCATTTGATGCTTTAGTAGACACAAGATTCAGGTATAGCAATGTTTTGATGAAATATCCTTGAAACGATGTAGTCCCGGTGAAATAATTACTTACAAAAATATCTAGAATTTCCTTATTAACAAAATACAAAAACTATTTACATATATATAGTAGGAAACTCATAAAATGTTTCAAGAACAATGGGGGACTTCCCCATCTATTAAGGCCAGTGCCTTGTGATTTGACATGACTTGTAGAAAATCTTCTCTGGAAATGGGCTTATGATAAAACTTAAGTCGGTGTCCATTTACTACAAAGGAGACTTGTCCATCTTCAATTGTTTTAATTTTTACAGCTCCATTGTCATATACAGTGTCTACCTTGTAAGGGCCCAACCAACAGGTAGTAAGTTTTCCTTTGAAGGTTTTGAATCAGGAATTAAACAATAGAGCCCAATCACCAGGCTAGAAGTGCTTCTTCTTAATAAACTTGTCATGCCACTTGCTCCTCTAGTTTTGGACTACTATCATCCATTGGATGGCATCTTGCCTGATTTCATCCAACTCATTTAGTTGTAGGGCTCATTGCTTTTGAGACTCATCCAGGTTCAATCCTAACTCTACGGAAATACAAAAGGTCCTTACTTGGAGTTCTATTAGTAAAAGTACTTGTTTCCCGTACACTAGCTCATAAGGGGTATGCCCAGTGTTATTTCTCCAGGTAGTTCAATATGCCCACAAAGCCTCTAGGAGCCTATCATCCCAATCTCGATGATGTAACGGAACAATCTTGGTCAAGATGGATTCCAAAACTTTGTTTTTGGATTCTACCTAACCATTGGCTTGCGGGTGGTATGGATAATATTTACAAAGTTTAATCCCATATTTATTTGTTAGATATTTCATCATCTTGGAAGTGAATTGAGTGCCTTGGTTGGTAACAATTTCATGCGGGACACCGAAGCAGGTAAATATGTCTTCATAGATAAATTCGACAACAGACTTTTCTGTGGCCCTGAATAGGGATTTTTCCTCTACCCATTTGGTGACATAGTTCGTTCAAACCAAGATATAGTTCTTCCTATGGGACATGGGTGAAATTGGTCCTACAAAGTCGAGGGCCCATTTTTCGAAGGGTTCTATCATAACTTGGGACTACAAAGGCATTTCGTCAGATGATGTAGGTCTACCTATCCTTTGGCAACTATCACAACTTCTCACATACTTGGCATCATCTTTGAAAATGCTAGGCCAATAGTAACCTGAATGTAATACCTTATATGTTGTGCGTTTGTCATAGAAATGGCCACCACATGGTCTATCATGACAACTTCGTAGTATTTTAGGGACCTCGTCCTCTCAAATACATCTACGAATAATCAAATCAGGACCTGTGCAAAAAATATCATGACGAACCCAAGAGTAATTAGCACTCTGTGTAATAATTTTCCACTTTTCATGAGTTGACAAATGAGACGGTAAGTTCCTAGTAGTTAGATAGTATGCCATATCTGCAAACCATGGGGTATTGACAGAAAGGGAAAAGAGATGTTCATTTGGGAAACTATCATCTACAGGGATGTCATCATCCTCATTCTTTATTCGGGAAGGAAAGTTAGCTACTACATTATCCTTTCCAGGTCGGTCAAGCACAGTAATATTAAATTCTTGTAATAACAAGAGCCACCTAGTCACTCATCCATTATTTATAGGTTTATTCATGAGGAACCTAATGGCAGAATGATTAGTGTGTACAAATACTTCATAACCTGTAATGTAATGATGAAATTTGTTAATAGCATGAACAATTGCCAAGAAATCTTTCTTTGTGACTGTGTAGTTCAACTCGGTAGGGGACAAGTTCTTTCTTATAGAGTAAATGGCATAGGACTGTTGGTCTTCTTTTTGCCCTAATACCCCTCCTATTGTGGTGTCAGAGGCATCAGTGGATATATGAAATGGGAGAGTCTACTTGGGCCCTCTAAGAATTGGTGCCACAAACATCTTGGCTTTCAGGGTTTCAAAGGCAGTTTGACAATGCTCAGTCCAAACAAAATCAACATCTTTTATCAATAATCCAAACATAGGGGCAACAATATTTGTAAAATTTTCAATAAACGGTCAGTAATATCCGGCATGTCCAAGAAAGATTCTCACCTCTTTCTGAGTCTTGGGGGGTGGAAGTCTAATAATGAGCTCAATCTTTGCAGGATCGAATTTTATTCCTTCAGATGAAACATGATGTCCTAGAACCACTCCTTCAGTTAACAACATTTTGCATTTTTCATGACTTAGAGATAACTTCATTTCTTGACATCTGATGAGGAATTTTTCTAAGTTGTCTAAGGCTTCCTAGTAAGTGTTTCCATAGACTGTCAAGTCATCCATGTAGACCTCCACACAATCATGAATAAGATCGACAAATATCCCTAATACTTCCCATTGAAATGTGGTAGGAGCATTACACAATCCAAATGGTAAGACCCTATAGGCATAGGTTCCCCAAGAACAAGTAAAGGTAGTCTTGTCCTGGTCCTTGGGTGCTATAAGAATCTGATTGTACCTGTTGTACCCATCTAGAAAGGAGAAATACTTCTTTCCAGACAAGGTATCTAGAACTTGGTCAATGAAAGGAAGAGGAAAGTAGTCTTTCAGAGTGGCCTTATTGAGTTCCCAGAAATCAACATAAATTCTCCATTTCCCAGTCACTTTCTTTGGAAGCACTACTAGTGGGGATACCCAATTACTGTCGGAGATGGGATAGATAAATCAGACATTTAGCAACTTTTGAATCTCCTCCTTGACTATATCTTTGAGTGCTAGGTTCATCCTTCTCTGGGGTTTCCTAACAGGTGTCACTTCCTCGTGGGTGTATATATCGTGGATGCATGTGTCATGATGTATACCCTTCATGTCAGTGTATTCCCAGGAAAATGCTCCTGATTGTTCTTTAAGGATATCTACTAACCATTTCTGCTGGTCTGTATCTAGCCCGGAGTTTATATGTAAAAATTTCCCCAGACTAATCTCATAGGGCATAGTATAAGACATGGTAGAATCATCTATTTCAAAAATAAAAGATGTCGAAGAAAAAATGGATGGATCTAGTTGTTCTTGAAATTCTTCCCCAAACATGTACTCAAATTGGGGAAACAACTGTGGAAAATCCACACATGTAATAACATAAATGAATTGGTTTAGCACATTTTCTGGTGTATGCTCCTGAAGTGCCCTTCCATGGTCAATAGGCAATACGGGTTCTTCCCAGTCTTTGTTCTCATATGGACATTAAAGCCACCATAGATTCTCCATAATAGGTTGATTTGGAGGGTAAATGGTGAGCTTCTGGATAGAGAGACCATTTGAGATGGTCATTTATCCTTCTCTACAACCAATAAATGCATTGGCTGTGGCTAGCCAAGGTCTTTCCAAAATAACGGGATGTCCTCGGGCATGATCCTTTGAATGAATGACAAGAAAATATATAGGGTACTCCCATGAAGCTAAAGTAACCATGAAATCTTCTAAAATCCCTTTAGGTATAACCCTAGTCTTATCTGCTAATTCCAAAATGGTTGGGGTAGGCCAAAGAAGAGGTTGTAACTGTAATTGTTCCAAGGTAGTAGCAGTCATAACATTGATGGCTATCCCTAGGTCTATGAGAGTGTTTCTGATGGAGACCTCCTTAATGGTTATAGTCACTACGGGGTTTCCTGGATTCCCATACTTTGCTAGCTTTGGATTCTCTGATATGTACTTAGAGAGTCCTCCTACCAAGTGTACTGTAGGAGGGTCCTTTTGCTTCCTACCTGGCTTCTTGATACACAATTCTTTGACTACCTTACTATAGTTTCGAATGTCTTTAATGGCTTGAAACAGAGGAATATTGACACAAATATTTTTCAATTCATTCAAAATGTCAAATCCCGGTTGGGTGGTAGGTTTATCGATTATCAATCGGTCTGGATAAGGAGGGACCTTCGTAATTTGTAAAGGTTCATTTTGGGGAAGCTTGGGTTCTTGATTCTTCGGGATAATAACATCTTCCCACCTAATGTCATCCGTGGGTTGTTGGGTGGTTTCTTCTTCTTCTTCTTCCTGGATGACTACTGAAGGTCTCTGCCTATGTATAAATTTTCTTGATCTTAGTTTCATTTCCTATAATGGAATAGGAGTAATGACATATGTTGGGAAGGCCTGCATCTCAACATTGTTAGGAGGTTGAGGGGGCTTATTATTGGGATTTGGCACTGGATGTGTCGGTAATACTGTCACTTTTTGGGAGCTTACATTTTGAAATTGGAGCTGTTGTTATTTTGGGATAGGAGGTAAAGGTGGTGGAACAAAACCTGACAAAGGCTGCAGAGTGTTTGATGAGAACTAAGAATAAGGATGGTTGTACATAGGAATAGGTGGAGCTTGAGGATTTCCTTGGTTGTGTCCTCCCATCCATCCTTGAATCCAAGGATGTTGGTAAAGAGTAGACCAGTGTTTCCAACCTGGTGAGTTCCACTGTTGTTGTTGATAATAGGGTGGAACTTGAGACTGTAGATCCAGGTATGTGGGTTGATTCCTAGGCTGCCATGGCCTCCTAAGTGCATAAGACGACTCCTCAGGGTCTCCACTCCTATAGATGGATAATAAATTGGGAAATGATGGACATTTTTCATTCACATGGTCTTCTGTACATAAGCCACAAACTGAAATGTTATCTAATGGGCACTCCCTTGAGGAATGCTTCCTCCTGCATCTTGGGCAATATATGCTCATTGCTGCATTTTCCTCCTCTTGTTTCTTTTTGAGTTTAAGGGTATCCAATTGGGAACCTATTTTTCTTAGGATATCTATCTTGAAGTTTTCTAAAAGGTTCCCTATCTCTGCTCTCGTAATACCACCTGAACTAATTGGTTTTAAGCTTCTATTATAAGGGTCCCGAACATTCTTTCTTGTTTTGGCTCTACTCCTTGAGTAGTTTTTACACATTTCACATATTTCAACAAATGTTTTATGAGAGATGTCACCTGATGCCATAAGGTTAAGAACCTCTAGATATTCTTCTGAAATTCCCTTAAGGAAAATATCCCTAACTACATCCTCTGGGAGATCATGTTATTTTGACTTCTGGGAGATATAACCAAATCTTTCCATATAGTCTTCAAGGGTCTCATATTCTAACTATTGGACTTTAAATATGTCATTAGGAGACTCTTTGGTCTTGCAGTAGTCTTGGTACTTCTTAAGAAAGCTGTCTTTTATGGATTCCCAAGACCTAATACTGGATTCTCCCAACCCCATGAACCATCTTAATGCAGAGTCTTTGAGGGTGGCAGGAAAGAGTTTTAATTTCTGGGCATCTTGCACATAGTTGTAGCTCCTACACAATATGTCAAATTCAAATAGGAAGGTGTCTGGATCTTCATTGTTTTTACCATAAAAGGTAGGCAGTGCTGAGAGAGGAATATTCTTCATGTTGACATTCAGAGTGGTGTCTAAAATTGGAAACCTGAAAGTAGTTTCGGTTTGGTTTCCAGTTTCTTCTTCCTCTCCATGTATTACATTGTTATGTTCCTCCTAATCATCCATATTTCCTTGGTTTCCAAAAAGAGAGTACCTAAGTGGTTTTATATTTGAAGAGAACAAGGTTTCCCTTTGATGAAAAGGTCTTCCTACTGATTGGATGTCTGGGACTCTACTCGAGCTGGTTGAGATTATTGGTGCCAAATTTTATGTGTTAATATGAGAGATAATCACATTGGCTGAGCTACCAAACAAAAGATTCACCTGTTTAGGGTTTGTGATATCCTTAAAATTAGAGTCCCCTGGTGGTGGTGTAAAAGAAAAGGTTGTGTTGTTTGGTTTTGTGGAAGAATCGAGCGGTCTTTCCTCCTATCCTAATATGATTGATGCTTCAGTTTCTTGTTCTATAGTGCTTCCTGTGTTAGTCCCTTCAAAGACTATTTTATCTCTTTGGGTTGTGCTAGCTCCTGTTTTTTGGTATCGGTCTATGGATTTTATAAGCGAAACGTTCCTTCCCCCAAAGATATAGGAAGAAACCTTGGTTGAAAGGTCTGATTTTGATTTAATGTATCTACCTTGTGGGTCTCTAGGCCTATTCATGAAAGAAAACAAAAAGAAAAACTACTATTAGGTTTGGGGGAACCTGCTATAGTAGATGCGCAGGTTCTTACCTTTCGTATTAAATTTTCCTTGCCACCAAACTAATGATAAGGTCTAAGGATGATCTCATTCCCAATTACTTCTTACCTTAAGACAACTCCTCGGCAATGGCACCAAAATGTTAGGTGATTTATATGTACTAAAAAAGACACTAAACTACCCTCAATTAAATTGTCAACCCGGGGTAAGTAAACGTAGAGTTGTAGAAACATATATGACAAAGGTAGAAGGTTGGTAGGAGTGTACATTAACTAAGGAAAACAACTATCTAAGACTAATCTACTCAAACAAACCTATCTAATGAGAAAACCCTAGTAAGCAACTTGAAACTAGGTAACCTAAGTACTTTTGGGCCAAGCACTGATGGATAGTTCCTAAGAAATAAAATGAAAACTCTATGTAAAGAAAACTAGTTCATGACAATAAGCAAAGGTAAACTACTAAGCATACTATGCAAATGGTGAAAGCAAACTACCTTTAACTTTCCAACCTACATTCAATGAGAAACTACCGTATGAAAGCAAATAAATAAGAAAGTAAGCAAAAGCACCTATCTAACCTATTAAAGAAAATAGACAAGAAAGAAAAGACACCTAACTAACCTATTAAATAAAATAGACAAGCAAGCAAAAGAACCTAACTAACCTATTAAAGAAAATAGACAAGCAAGCAAAAGCATAAAGCAAAAGACAAGTAAGCAAAGACTTCTCATTGAACAACTACCTAGCCTAAGAGGCAAGTGAACTAAATGCCTAATGAAAAACTATTTCTCTTGTGTGAAAGGAAATTTAAATGCTCAATGCAATGCATGAAAAGAAATCTATTCTATTGAAAGCAAGAAAGACTATCAACTAAACTTATGAAAACAAGAAACTATCTCTTCTAACTTATGAAAGCAAGAAACTAGCTTTAACCTATGAAACACTCAAATGTAATGATGGTGGTTGTGTGAATGCCTTCGGTGGTGACGGATGATATCTCAATGACACTTGAAAACAAAGGAAAATTCTAATGGTATAAGCTCAATACTAATTTCAATGGAAAAATGAAAGGTGTGAAGTAAACAGTCCAATGAAAACTTAGCCATGATAAAAGTAATGTTAAATACCCTACATATTCATGTATAAACCATCAACATCATGATGATAAAAATGAAAGGTGAAGTAAACAATCCAATGAAAACTAGCCATGATGTGCTAATGTTAAATATCCCACATATTCATGTATAAACCATCAACATCATGATGATATCATAATTATCTAATTAATAAATTCAATTGCATCTTAATATATGAAAGGAAATTGTGTGAAAGGAAACTATACCATGTCTAGTTTAATCATTCAAGCTAATATAAGAAAATGACTGAAAACAGAAATTAAAAACATGATATTAAAAAGTGAATTGACAATTACATTTAACCAATAACTAAGCAAGTGAAATCTATCTAAAACTGAAGTAAACAAGATATGATTCAAAAAATGGAATCAAATCTATCCATCCATCAATCTTTGTCAGAAGAGACTCAGATTAAAACTATGCTTTGTTCTAATTAAAAGTCTGTTCTAAGCTTGACTGTAAAAATATAAAAGAAAGCACAATATATCATCTAACTACATGTGAGGTTAGTATAGTGAGAGAGAGAGACTTGCAATCCTTTTCTAATCTATGAGATTAATGCATGTTAATACATCTCATCATTTTAACCTGTAAAAAAGAAGCAAATCAGTTAAGCTACAAAAAATTAATTAACTAAATAAAAACATGCATGTACAACAAATAAAGAGAGAGCAATTAAATTAAGAAATCCATAAATCAACAGAAAGAGATTTACTAGACTATTGGTGCCCCCCCCAACAAGTCGTGGTCACTCTCTAAAAGTATACCACGAGCTTAGCAGGCCGGATTCACAATACAAATCCAAAAACACAGTTCTGGCATAATTCTGGCAATGTAAAAAAACTCAAACAGAGTAAAATCATTTTTTTGGCAATTCTGGTGCTTATGCTACTAGGTTAACAATCTAATGAGCATCCTATTGGTATTTATAAGCTTACAAACCAAGTGGTTGAACACAGGAGGGTCGAACCACCTCTAAATTCAACAAATTACATTAAATGCATCCATAACTAACAAAACAGAGGAACCCAATCATCACCCTCTTTGGAAAACTAAAATTGAGTTGTCTAGAGATTAGTAGTTGGAGGGGGCAATGAAAAACAAAACCCATGTGATTGATTTGTCCACCACTAGCCGCCAATACCATAACCGCCAACTTTCCTTGCGTTTTTGTGCAATACTGGGTGCCAGAACGAGTGTCGGATCAAGTACCGGAACAAGTGTTGGATCAAGTGCCGGAACAAGTGCCGGACCAAGAAACGTGGTGTGTTTTTCCCTGTAACAACAAAAAAACATGAATTAACTCTTGGAAATGATAAAATATGATAAATTAAACTTGATTGAATCACAAAACACTAATTATACGTACCTCATGTCGATTGTATCATTTTACCATAAAATTCTTCAAAAAGATCCTTTGAAAGATATAAAACGCAGATATACATATGGAAAAACGTGTATAATAATGTCATGAAGATGATCGTATCTCGGGCCAAACATGTATTCAGAGGTAAATGTTGAGGATTTGAAGATTTATTAGACTCCTATGATTATAGATGAAGATGAAAGTATTCATGATCCAACAATTGATGATTTTTCTCTAGATTATTTGGATGAGCTATGGGAAGATGTTATTCTCGACATAAGAATCAGGACTTCAAAGCGAGGTTGTGTGGAATATATTCTATTTGGTCTTAAAGGGGTAAAACCAAGTAAAGAAAAATGGATGGAGATCGGAAGGGTGAGGGAAATCTACCCTCACTTGGTTTCTAAGTAATCAAAACTTTTGGTGGTCCAAAAGGCTTCCAATGGGGAGCCATGGTCTAGGAGGATCTAGGAATGGTAGTAGAGGTCTAGGATGATCTAGAACGTCCATAGAGGTCATAAAAGGTTCATAAATTCTCAAAATTAAATTATCCCAAATTCTATCAAAAACACCATCAATGCCTAGAGCTCGGTGATAGATTTCCAATGGTGTACAATTTGCCTCAAACAAAGTTTGTATGCAAAAGATATGGTTGTTCAAGGTTCAAGTCAACTAGGTCAAAGGTCAAAGTCAAAGGGGTCAAGGTGACACGTGGAAATACCATACAACTATACGATGATGACATGGCCACACCCTAAGGGGCCAAGTGGCATGACAACTATTGACTGGGCAAGTGATGTGGCAATCGTATAGGTTACATGGACTAATTGTTTGTCGACACATGGAAATGATAGACCAATGAGATACTTCCACATGGTAGACTCCCATTTTCCATTAATGGTTAAGGTTTATTAAAATTATGGGAGTAAATGGGGGTTAAACCCGTGACCTCAATAAACCTTACCCAAGCCTCTGTTACCAATGCACCATACAAATGTTACTTAATCATATTGGGTGCCAAATTTATTTGAAATGATGTATTATATTGAGTGGTGAAAAAAAGGGTCGAGGGCCTAATCCCTCGACCCATAGTTTGATAAATTTATATTATAACTGTAATCGTAATCTCCGTAGAGGGTTTAAACTATATTCCATATATATATATAAACCACCATATGTTATAACCAAAAATGAGGTTCCCATAGGATTGAACTTGCAACCTCATCCTTGCGAACCAAATGCCTTATTTGTCACGCCAAAGGCACCTCATCTTAAGGAAATGACCACAACATTGTATTTAATGCCGACCACATAATCCAGAGGGGAGTTAAGGGACCACACCCTATTTAATGGGTGTGTGGATCGAGGATGGGACACACACTCATTAATATGCAGAGTATGGTATCGAAGTTCATACCAAGGGAAATAAGGTTTTGAGGTTACATCATAAATCATGTCGAGAGGTCCCTTGACGGAATTTTAAGAACTTTATATTCATTTTTCACAATTTTTCACTAGGAATCCAATGGTGCACTTTGTTTTTGGGTTTGAGAATTGAAAAAGAAGGTCATTGTAAAACACAAGAATTTGAGAATTAATAAAGAGGTCTCTATTGGAAGTGGACCTAGAGATGTATCCCAAATTTGGTGAACTCCATTATCAAACATATGTAAGTGAAATTATCATTTTTTTTCATTTTGTGCTCAATTATTTGTAAGTATTGTTATCACTCCAGGAAACTCTCCTAGGCTGTAAGTCAAAGATGCTTGGTAACTTAATCTTTTGGTAGCTATTTTCTCAATAATAAGTGTGGGTTTGGATCAAGTCAAAGGATTGAATCATTTCTCACTCAAAACATGCATGAACACATTTAGATGGACAAGGCTTTTAATCACAAATGTTCAGAGAGTTTACAAATAAAGGGATGTATGGAGAAAAAACTATTATATCAGCAGAATCACATATAAAGAATATATGAATGACCAATTACAATAATCACAAGAATACTTGCAAAGTTTAACTTATGAATGCAATGATAAGATGACAGTTATCGGGCATAAACAAGCATAACAACATGAATATAATATCCAGGTGCAAGTACAGAATAGATAGGAAGATGAAATCTGAACAAGTTATGGCAAAAGAAGCTTGTATTACTCAATATGAAAATGAGAAGTTTGAGTACATAATATGAAAAAGTCTCCAAAGTCGAACCTCTAGTTCCTATTCTACCTTTAGCTTTATAGCTTTACAATGTAGTCTTGAGATCCTGAAAACATGGATCAAATATGCTAAAGATAGAAAGTCAAAATTTAGTTGCAAAAGATGTGGAATGATCCCCAAAAATGAGGTCATTCCCAGATTTCATGGTCTTCATCTCTTGTTGAGTGATGGTGTAGTGCAGGATAGCCTTCCAAGGCTGAATGATGACTCTCCAAGAGATACAAATTTGAATCTATTGATGTGAGTAAGCGTCCTGATTTTCTGTCTTTGTCAAGGATACCAAAAACCTTTGAAACACCTCTTCTTTCCATAATCTATCAAAAATAACTATTGGATTTGTCTTGGAAATTCATAAAATGTCCATTCGAAGAGGTTTCAAACCTTTCCAACTCAAAAAACTTCGATCTGTGCAAAAACTTGATCATTCTGGAAATGACAGGTTTTCGGTGGTTAACCTAGAAATATCATGAGCAAATTATCTACCGAAAGCCTTGTTTTCAGTGGTTAATGAAAAGTCGTCCTATTCGCCTAAACCACCGAAACTTCAGCTTTGAGAAAACTTCAAAATTTGCAAAAATGCTTACCTTGGATCCTTTTTTGATGTTCAAGGTTTCTTGGATGAGGCAACCCTTGTTCGTGCAGATCTGCAAACTTCTACTGGCTGTGTGGAAGGCTCTGGTGTGTCTACCATGGTTGTAGCTAAATTAGCTAGAGTTTCCAATCCAGTTTGCTACTGTGCTGGTGATTGAAACTCTTTTAACTTCAACCTTAGAATTCTAAGCTATCTATACAGCTTCATGTTTTCCCTGATCAATACCCCGTTCCTGTCTTTAATCTTGTCATGCTTCTCTTTGAGGGTTTGGTTTATTTTGAAAAGCTCTGCATTTCTTTCGGTCAGGTCTATGTTGGGTTTTTTAATAACCCTTTCCAAGACTTCCATTTCATAGACCTGTTGCAGGAGTTTATTGATTTCTCGTGATCTAGCTGCTTTAGGTTTACTTGAAGAGGCTTTTGCCACTGGTGGACTGTGCACCTCTCTAGGAGTTGGTGAAGGTAAATTGGAACAATATTCTGTACCTTGTTCATCCTGTACATTACCCTATGTCTCTGCTAATTATTGTTCTGGTTCTGAATCACTATAGGGTAGGTTTAAAGGGTTACTTCCTGTAGTAGGGTCCTTGGACTGCTCACCCTCAAACTGTAGTTTTCTTTTGATTCGTTTCTTCTTGAAAGAGGATGATTCTATCAGATCTCTTGGTGGTGAGATACCCTTCCTTTTTCTATGACTTCTTTTGGGAGTAATAGTCTTCTTAGTGGTCTCCTTTTTACCCTTCTCTTGTCGTTGACAATTAGTCTAGAATTCATTCCAGAAGAGGAAATAGTTCCAATCTACCTTCCTTTTCTTCAATGACTCTTTGACAATAAGAGTAATGAGTCCTTGATGAGACAATCTGCTTGCCACCTTAGTGGGCTTGGCCTTGACCTGTTTAGACATTTTTGTGAGGGATTTGTGCAGGAAAAATGGTAGATTAATTGGGTCTCTACCTGTAAAACGGTTTAAAAGATTAAAGTGATAGAACATCACTCTATTGTATTTCCCCTCACATGTTATGTAAACAATTATTTCTTTCAACAAGGACTGGCACTTTGGTTCTAAGTATGACATTGGAATATCCTTTTTCCAGATCAAATCTTTGTGTAGAGGCAACAAATATGATCTGAATTCAATGTTTGAAGGTGTGGTAGACTTGAACCAACTGTCTCCTGACCTAGGTAAACCTGTATACTTAGCAATGGCAATTTAATCAATGATAAACTCCTCCTTTCCTATTTTAGCAGACCGCCAATCATTAGAAATGGAAAAAGTCTCGGCCACTTGTTGATGAAAATTGGCTAATTTTTCACAATATGAAAATACCCCAGCTTGTTTGAAGAATTGTGCCACCTTCGGGTGAGCTTCTAGGTACCAAACCCCATCCACTTCAGACCTCAAAACTGGCCCTGCTTTCGGCACTAGTTGATACTGACTATACCTGGGATTATGGAAACTAAGTGCCAAGGAGACAAATACTTCTAGGATTTAGGTTGACGGAGAGTATGACTCATGGAAGAGCAAATGGTACAGGGTGACACAGAGTTCGGATCACCAATCTCAAACACTAACCAAGTTTAGGCGACAAATTAACTAAGAGCATGCCGAAACTTTTGATTTTTGGTAGTATATTCATTTAAACTGAAACGAGATGGGTTTTGAACTTGCCTGATAAATCAGCCTAACTTAATTGGCTTGAGAGCGATTTACTGGACTCTAATGGAGCTTGATGATCACCCTAGGAAACAGGATTATGATCTCTGGAACCGCATTTGATTGATGAAATCACGAACTCACGATTGTCTCAGTAATCTCTGGAATTCAAATTGATAATGAATGAGGATTTAATGAGGGATTAACAGGATCATGATAGATTATGTACTTGTGACTGGAAATGGTGGGAGGCTTCATGACAACATGCATGAATTTTTGTATCACTACCATGTCTTCATTTTGAAAAGACAAATGAGGTTGAAAGGACAACAGGAACTCAAATTTTTGGATAGACACAATTAGAACGTGCATACCTTCCAACTTGATGAGCTTTCCCATCATTGCGCCAACTGACAGCTGGCTCGTGCGAAAGCACGAGCTTTGCATTTTTACCGTTGAAACGTTTTCAGTGGTTAACAACATTTTTGCTTTGCCCTCTTAACTACTGGGAACAAAGGATTTAAATGGTTAATGAGCGTGTTTCAGGCTCGCTTAAACCACCAAAACCTAAGATTCTAACTTTTGCTTGACCAAACAAAATCCAAAATTTCTTTTGAACTTATTTACAGAACACAGACTCTCTAACCTACCTACAAAAATTTAGGAATAAAATTTAGACCACAACCTATCACCTCAAAAGAAAAATTTCCACCAATTTATTTGAGGAGATAACACTGGCTCATATTGGGGATGAACACCTCCCTGTGAGGTTTCAAGAACCATAGAACCAATGCCTTTCCTGAAAAAGAAAATTAAAAACTATCTGCTAGTGCTTCCATTGGGCATGGAGTTATTCTGTAAAAATAAAAACTAAAACTAACATTACAATGTCTAGGCTTCACAGCCTTAGACAAAATAGAGTTTTAAAAATCTCCTGTTTACCGGGCCACCGAACATTTCTTCACCTCACAGATTCTGCAGTATGAAAGTATTGTTATTCTGTACTTGGGTTATCATGAAAGGACTGGTCCACAAAGAATTGAACTTGTTATGCTTGCCTTTATCCTGTCTAAGAGCATTCCATTTTAAAACCCAGTCACCAACTTGAAAATTATCCACCTTTGCCTTTCTGTCAAAAGTATTTTTGATCTTCTTTTGATGAGCCTTTGATCTATCCACTAACTATTCACGGGCCTGTTGCAGTTCCACCAAATCAAGAATTCTCCTTACCATATCATTTGACTCAGTTTGTTCTTCCTGAAAGAATCTAGCCACCGGTAAAATTAACTAAATAGGAAAAATGGCATCAGTCCCATAGACCAATTTGAATGGAGAGGTTCCTATGGAATTTTTGATAATTACTCTATCTGCCCACAGAGCAAATTTCATTTTAGAATCCCAATTCTTTTTGTTTTCCTCTAACAGTTTTTTGATGATTTTGATTAAGCTCTTATTGGATGATTCAACCAAGCCATTACCTTGAGGGTAGTAGGGGGTCGAATGTACCAACTGGATGCCCATTGATATACACATGTCTACTAATGCCTCTACTTTGAACGCCACTGCATTATCTATTACTAGCCTTTTGGGACAACCGAATCTGCTCAAAATATTTTCATAAATAAACTTCATGACTACCTGGTGAGTGGCATTTCGGGCGGGAATTGCCTCTATCCATTTTGTAAAATAATCTGTGGCTACTAAGATCCACTTATGCTGACCACTAGACAAAGGATTTATCTCACCTATAAAATCTAAACCCCACTGCTGAAAAGGGCCATTCACCACTATAGGTCTCAGGGGTAAAGATTTTAGCTTTTGTTTTCCCGTAAATATTTGACATTTGTCACAAGTTTTGACAAAGGCACACACATCTGAGAAAAGGAAAAGCCAATAGTATCCATCCCTCATAATTTTATGGACAATGGTCTTCCAGTAATGATGACCTCCACAAACACTTGAATGAAACTGATCTGCAACTTCGACTGACTCTTCTTTGTCTAAACATCTAAGAAGTAAACCAACATGATCTTTCCAATATAACAGATTATTGTAAATGCAGAATTTGATGGCTCTGAGATTAAGGACTCGAGCTTGAGTCATACTTAGTTCAGGAGGAACTTCTAGCTTTTGCAAAAAATGTATAATACCTTAGTACCATTCACAAGAGGACAAGTGCTCTGCCACTTGTTGATTTCTATGCTATCCATCCGCTTCCAACTCTGTCTGCAAATTACCTGAATTTTCTCCTATGAAATTTATGTCCAGAAGCTCATGATTTTCCTCCGTTAAGAGCTTAGCTTAGCAAGGCCCTGGCCTTTTACCAATTTGGTGGGATTTACTTCAATGTTGAACTCAATCAAATTTGCAATCCATCTAGCTCTCTTTCCGTCAATATTAGGCTGAGTCAAAACATCTTTCACGGAGGGTGAGGGAACATATGCAATGACTTTTGAGTGGAGGATATAAATTCTGAAGGATTTTAAAGATTTTATGAAAACATAGGCTTGTTTTTCAATAGGATCATACCTTTGTTCAACATCTCTGAGTGTTTTTCTAAAGAAAGCAACTGGGTGATCCAAATTGTCATCATCTTTCTGTAGCAGAACTGCTGCCACTGTGTCATAAGAAGTAAAGGAAAAAACGTAGAAAAACTTACTGTAATCCAGACTGATTGTAGTCGGGGATTCCATGATAGCTTGCTTGATATCCTGAAATGAATTCCTTGCATTGTCTGTCCATTTCATCTCAGACCCCTTTTTTAGCATACATGTTATGTGTTTTACTAACTCGACAAAATTTGGCACAAATCTTCTAACAAAATTGATCTTACCGAGTAGCGATTGAATATCCTTTTTTGACCTTGGCAAGGATAGCCTCTGAATTGCTTCCACTCGAGCTGGATCAATATTTACACCTTTTGCTGAGACAATGTGGCCTAAGAGATTACCTTTCCTGAGAGTAAACAGGGACTTTTTGGGATTCAATGAGATTCTGAACTTCCTGCATTTCAAGAACACTCTTTTTAAATGCTTTAGATGCTCCTCATGACTGCTGGAATAAACTATGATGTCATCAAGATATATGAGGAAAAACCTGTCCTTTTCCCCCACGAAAGCTATGTCCATGGCCCTTTGAAACGTGGCCCCAACATTCATTAATCAGAATGGCATCTTGTCATACATAAAGGTACCCCAAGGAGTAGTAAATGCAGTCTTCTCCTAGTCATCAGGATGGACAAAAATCTGATTATAGATGGAAAAACCATCTAGGAAAGACATGACATTAGCCCCTGAAATCCTTTGTAGAAAATGTTCCATTTTAGGTAGGGGATAGTTGTCTTTCTTAGAGCATTTGTTTAGGTTTCTGAAGTCCACACATAGTCTGACCTCACCATTTTTCTTTCTCACTATTACTAGATTTGCAATCCATTTGGAGTATCTCAAAGGGATTATGATCTTGGCATCAAGAAGCTTTTTAATTTCTCTTTCAATCACAGGCAAAAGAAGAGGACTGATAGGTATGAGATTTTGTTTGAAAGGGATGGTGTCTTTCTCAAGAGGGATCTTGTGTTAAATGATATCAGGGTCATAAGTCTTTAGATAACTATATTTCCAGGAGAAAACATCAGAAAATTCTTTCAAGATGCTGCAATATTCAGACTTCTAATCAACAGTCATTTCAGAAGATAGATTAATGAATTTAGGTTGGATTTTTTTCCCCTGTGTTGTGCTCATGAACATCAGGATCTTTCTCCTTTTTATTTGGCTTGTAGGGAACATCATTGTGATCAAAAAGCTTTTTGAGAGGTACCAAACCTCGAGGTATATAATTGTTAAGTAGTTGAACAATATCATGCTGACCCAATCTTTGTTTTAGCTTAGGCTTCTGGGATTCTTCTACATTTAGATTCTACTGATCAACATGCATATCAGAAAATTCATCTACCACTTGAAGAAATCTGTTAAGTTCATCATCATCCTCAAAAAATTTCCAGTATTTAATATTGTCGGGCAAAGATGGTCTATATTTGACTTGGATTTCATAACTGAGCTTGGGGGGCATGGGAGGAATAAACATGCTGGCTGAAACAACAAGGGAATCGACAAGCTGATTCATATCCCTGGGTATATAAGAAATTTCAAAAATAGAAAAAGAGTCTCGTACTTTCCATACCTCATCCCTGTAGGCTTTCAATTTGACATGCTTTGCTTGAAAGGTATTGTTTACCTATTGTATGATGAGATCCTCATCTCCGAATACCTTTAAACCTTTTATCCCCATATCCTTAGCTGAATTTAATCCCAACAGCAAGGCCTCATACTCTTCTATGTTGTTAGTAGTTTTGAAATCGAGCTTAAAAGACAAAGATATAGTCTCCTTTGAAGGAGAAATCAAAACTACCCCTGCACCTGCTGAATCTTTAGTACTGGCCCCATCAAAATACATGGTCCATACTGAAACGTTCTTATCATCATTTTGTTGTTCGATAGGCTTCACAATCTGCATAGGAGTTGATTGAGAATCATCTATTTGAAGAATTCACGAGCCAAAATTTGTATCCACAACATAAATAGGATGATTTACAGATTTTTTTGCGTCGCTGATGATGTAGGAAATTTGATTCTCTCTGTAAAGTCTTTTCATCTCTCCTCCAAACACTGGAATCGTAGCATATGAAAGATCCATCTGCAAGGTACCTCCTAACCTTTTCCCCCATGGACGAGACAAGAGGAGCCCAAACTTAGGTGGGATATCAACAACCACCACATCCATTACCATGCTTCTCATTGGCAATTGGGAAAGGTTTATAACAAGGTCTTTTATGAGGCCAAGGCATCTGACTTTCCTAGAATCAAAAGAGAAGAGATCATGATATGGTTTGATGACCTCAAGCCCAAGCTCATCCATCACTGCTTTGGGCATAAGATTATGTGACGCCCCAGAATCAAGCAAGCAATTGTGGAGGATCTTATCATGGACATTTAGGGATATATAGAATGGTGGACAAGAATCATCTCGATCTTCT
>SNQJ01S0104950.1:75601-88311 GCA_010110895.2 Picea sitchensis
TGTGTGTGTGTGTGGAATATATTTTAAACCCTCTGTAAAGATTACGGTTACAATTATATTATACATCAATAAAACTATGGGTCAAGGGATTAGGCGCTCAACTCTTTTTGTTGCCACCCATTACAATACATGAATTCAATAAAGTTTGGTGCCCAATATGGTTAACTAACATTTGTATGGCACATTGGTAACAAAGGATTGGGTAAGGTTTATGGAGGTCAAGGGTTGAAATATTGTTGGCCCTTGGTTAGGGAAGGAAGCGAAGATCAAGGAAGAAAAGTTCAAACTCGAACTGTGCAGGAGACATAGTGACTGTCACTGGGTCGAAGTAAGAAAAAGAGAAGAAAAGCCGAAGCAAAGTATGGATAAGCAAGTCATTGGATGAGGATATTGAGGATGACAGATCAACAAGGAAGATAGATCGAGGACAACTCAGCAAGCAGAGAAAGCCACCATTGGATGCTTTGGAGCACGGCGCAAGAAGGGAGGAAAGACAGGTTGGAAAAGCCCTGAAAAGGCAGATCAAGTTGACCTAGGGTTTGAGACACCTAGGGTTTTGGGTAATTAGGGTTTTGACACCTAGGTTTTGACCTAAGGTTGTCGGTGAGGGACTATAATGTATAATCAGAGGTCGATAGGACCTAGGTCGGGTCGGTACTAGTGTTGGGTATTGATATTGATTGTTATTGGTTAAGATATTATTGTAGCATGAGAGAGAGGAGTGATGAAAGTGAGAGCCTCTTGGTATTGTAAGATCTTCGGCTGGGTGCAAAGATCAAGTCCTGCAGGTGGGCATGAAGGAAGGTGGGAGACAAGAGAAGAAGAGAGAAGATCTGTTGATTAAGAGCGTAGATCAGAATTGTAAGTTTTATCTTAATATATCACAAGCATAGTTCTGTGGACATATCCCTAGAGAGAGGGTGAACCACACATATTTTGTGTCATATGTCTGATTGATGTCTGGATGTCTGTCATTGTTATATTGTAATTTGCATTATTGTGTTAGATCGGATTTATGGCTGCGCAAAGTAGATATAATTGATAAGAGATATATGAATGTTGCATTATCGTTGTATTAGTTCCACTTGATATTCCATGGTTGTAGACATTTTTTTCCTGCAAACCCCCCTCTTAGCTGCTTCGCAGGTGTTGTCAAAAGGACCAGTAGCTAGGGCTTGTTGGTATGCTCTTGGAGTGAACCTTGGGTTTTCCCCTATGTCAACAAAGGGTTCCATTTCCCAGACCAAAATCCTTTTAAGGGAATGTCAAGGAGGTTCCCATCGAAGAAAGAGATTCAAAAGTGGATAGAGGATCAAGAGAGGGACTTCGTTGAAGCCCAAAACAAGAACCCTAAACTGAGTACTGAATATTATCTACAAAGATACATTTTCACCAACATTCACGAGATCTTCTTTGGAGGAATCCAGGAGGAGTTTTTTGAGTGGTTGGCTAGGTTAGTTGATACCCAGATCGAGATTAGATCTAGACCTCCTTTGGTTTGGACACTAGCACTGATCTAGAAGGTCAAGAGAATTGACAATGTTGTATCCAGAATAGTAGATCATTGGTTTCATAGTACCATTGGAGGGTATATCACCGAATTTTTTGTTGATAGGGTAGAATCATATAGCTAAGCCTAGATATACTTTTTCAAAGGACCCAGAGGAAAATTTGTTCACTTTCTGAAGCTGAGAATCAATATGTTGTTGCATGAAAAGAACGTCTTGAAGATACAGTAGATTGGCTAGACCTGAAAAGGATAATGTTCAGAAATTTAGACAGGGACAATGACACAAAAGATGGACATACATGCAGTGGAAGAGTATTCATAGGGGTTAACCTTGAGAACCTATTTAATAAAAACTACAGAGAAGAGGGTTTCTACAGTGGAGAAGAGGTAGATCTAACCGACGAAGAACATTCAGAACCCACCAGAACGGAAGAAGGGGAAGCTAAATAACTTCTCCAAAGTGAGCCAGAAACCTCAGGAACTGCGTAGATTGTGGAAGTAAGTAACATTAACCCTCTTGTTGTTTCAATAGCACCAAGCAGTTAGAACCACTAGATTATTTAGAGTGTTGTTACTAGCAACTCAGCCTATACTCAGATAGGAAGCCTAGGGAACTCTATGGCAGATGAGATGAGGCTACCTATCTTCAGGGGAGATGGATCTGAGGATCCTGATCAACATTATTTCCTGTGTGAGGCCATGTGGAATATTAAAAGTATCACTGATGAAGCCATCAAGAGAACCCAGTTCAACACTACGCTAAGGGACTATGCACTGAGCTGGTACATGAAACTTGTCCAAGGATTGGTGCAACCTAAGCCACTGAAAGAGATAAAAAATGCATTGATTGTAGAGTTTGAGAAAACTAAGTCAGAGCCACAATGTATTACAGAGCTAAAAGAGATCAAACAAAAGGTAGCAAAACCTGTTTGGGAGTTTGACCAAAGATTCAATACCCTAATAGGTCGATTAACTTTTTAGATCCCCCATGAACAGAACAAAGAATGGTTCATCGTGGTGTTGTTACCACACATCAGAGTCCCTCTGATATAGAAAAATATTGCATCGCAGGTAGAAGATTTGGAGATTGACACGAAGATTGAATCAACACCTATGGGAGAATCTAGCTCGGGCATGAGCCAAATCTTGATCCAACTAACTAGTTTGTCTCTGCAAGTCAAGGATATGAAGAATGACAAGGGGAAGGACAAAAGAGAAGATATCTGGTGTGTAATATGCATATCTGAAGGTCATGATAAGGAACATTGTCCCTTATTTCATGAGTATTTTGGCCTCAGGAGCCTTGATCCCCTTGAAGCAAGTTAACCTGCCCTGGTGCGATGTATGCAAAAATTGGCATCACCCAGGTGAGTGCTATTACATGCAGAAGTATGTTCAGACACCCACAAACTTGTATTTCACATTCTATAAATTAGTGGGGCATGATGATCGATATTGTAGAGCTTACGATCTCATGCATGAGAGGTCGAGAGACATATACAAGATTCAAGGCGAAGTACATCAAGAAGGAAACACTACACAGTACAACTCTCCAGGGAGAGGAAACTTCAATCCTCACGGTGGATAAAGAGGAGGAGGAGGAGGAGGTATGGGTCGAGACAGAGGATAAATAATCTGTTATAACTATGCGCAACCAGGACACTTAGCAAGGGATTGTCAGAATCCTTGCATAACCTGCAGTTATTGTAACTCTTTTGAGCATGTGATAGAATAATGCCTTGTGCTTCTGGCTAAGCTTCAGGAAAGACGAGGACCCCAGCAGAACCCACAAGTGCAACTGATATATGTCAAACTACGTGGAACAGACCCTAGAGTCATTTTTATTACTTGAGGAGGCGTTTCTACAGGAGTAGATATAACAATCCAAAGAAATATCATAGAAGAGTCAGGTATTAGGAAAGATGTGGAGAAGACTCAAGCTTTTGATGCAATTAAAGAAACACAAATCTTCGAGGAATCAAGAAAGGAGTTCAAGGGGAACCAAGGATCCTCATCTAAAACGTGACCAGAAATAAAAGAGTATGGAATTCCTCAGGCATTTGATCAATCAGGTTCACCAGAAGAAGGAAAAGAGGTAAGTAAACTCATCGAATTTTTGTACACTTGTCTTAAGTTAATTCGGGATGAGAATGTTGTGCAAGATTTTTAAAACCTAATCAGGCAGTATGAGATAGGAAAGGTAGACCCCTTACTAAATAGGTCAGTACACCAGATTGGTAAAAAGAGAAGAAAAAACAAAGAATTACATTTGAATGCTCAAATAGGAGAGTATATATAGACTGTGTGGTCCTCGACTTAGGGTCGGAGGTCAATGTCATGACGAAGAAAACTTGGGCACTAATGCGAAAACCAAAGTTGATTTATTCCCCTATCAGGATTAGAATGGCTAATCAGCAAGTTGTCAGCCCATTTGGACGATTGGAGCATGTCCCTGTGGACATCAACAAAGTTAGGACCTTTGAAGATTTTGAGGTAATTGAAATTGTTGATGATAGTTTCCCTTACCCTGCATTTCTAGGAATTGATTGGGCCTTCGACAATTCTACTGTTGTTGATTTAAAGAAAATATGCATGGCATTTTAAAGAGTTGGCCTTAGGGTCATTGCACCCTTAGATCCAGATGAGGTTCTGCGATATACAGATCCCATCAGAGAAGAAGACCATGCATATGAGCTGGAGAACATATATAAATTAACAGTCAGACAGTTGGATTATATCAACCCTACTGCCGATGGAAATCTAAGTTGGTGAAGTGACAACACATGTTCATTAGATTCAGAAGAAGCATTGGAGAACTGGTAGAACCAGATGTATGAAGTATTCACAAGGAGATGTTCTCAATTGACCAGAGAAGTTCATTGGATTGGTACAACAATAAGTAACCTGCCTACCTTTGATGGTCTGAACCCTCTAGAATCCTTCCTCTCAGATTTTGAAACAATTGTACCATCACAACAAAGGTTGTTGACTATGCATGAGGCCCTGAAAGCTAAACCAGGAAAATGGTGGGGGATGCACAAAATCAATATTATAGACAGGACACAATGTCGAACCTTGATGACAACGCGGTTCTCAGGACAAGTAGGAAGCTACGAAGTGAGGTACACAGGTCAAAGTTGCCCAAAGGACCATGTGCGAAGCTGTGAAGAATCCTGGAGTGACATTCCTTGAGAACAATGGGACATAGATTCATTAACACGCTAGACACAGACCTTATTAACTGGTACCTTCAAGCGGAGTTGAGCCTCATCACTGCAGATTGGGAAGGTATGCTTCAAAATTTTGTAACCACCTTTTTGTTTGAAAGTGAATTTACTTTAGTATATCAAGCACTATATATTGTGAGGCAGAAATTATTTAAGAAGGCATATAGCCTCCCTTTGGAGAAAGAAGAGGACGAATGGACTGCGCCATTCCATAAACTGCAAGGATGTTACAACATTAATTCCAACGTAGATGATGATCCAAGAAAGGTAAACATTGTTGAGACAGAAGGCCACAGGGATGTGGAAGGACCAAGATTTGAGTTTCCATTCATTGGACAACTGATCAAGATAAAGAAAGTCAATATTGGGACAGAGGAGACATCGAAGCTTGCCAATGTCGGAGATTACTGGGATGTTTCTACCATTGAAAAAATTACAGAATTATTTCACAAGTATCAGGACTTGTTTATGACCAAGTTCTCTTATATGAAGGGTATCAAAGGAACTATGGGAGAGATGAGAATACCTTTGAAAATAGATGTGAATAAAGTCAATAAAAGACCCTACATATTGAACCCAAAATATAAGGAAAAAGTGAAGATTGAGCTTGACAAATGTTAGAAGCAGGGATTATTGAACCTGTCAAAGAGTTGGAGTGAATCATCCCTATGGTAGTGAAAGACAAGAAGAAAGGCGAGATCAGGATCTGCATAGATCTCAGGAAGCTGAATGATGTTTGTTTGCATGATCCTTTCCCTACACCATCCACAGATGAAGTACTGGATAATGTGGGAGGCCAGGAAGTATATTCTTTTACAGACAGATTTTCAGGATACCATCAGATATGGATTGCCAAGGAGGACTGCCACAAGACCACATTTTCCACGGAATGGGGATCCTACCAATACATAGTGATGCCATTTGGACTGAAGAATGCCCCATCCATCTTCTCCAGGGTGGTGGTCAACGAGCTCAAAGAATTTTTGCATAAGTTTTTAGAAGCCTATTTTGATGACTGGATTGTTTTTAGTCACCGAAAAATCATATTGAATGTCTAAGACTAATTTTGGACAAATGCAGGCAGTGTCAAATTTCTTTAAACTTGAAGAAGTGCATATTCTTCTCACCATTTGGAGTATTATTAGGACATATTGTATGCAAGCAAGGATTGTTGGTTGATCCATCAAAAAATGAAATTATAGTCGACTTACCACCTCCTACTTTAGTCAGAAAACTACGCACTGTGCTAGGACATATTGGCTATTACAGAAAACTTATCAAAGGATATGCTTAGATTACTGCGCCAATGGAGAAGTTATTAAATAAAAACTGTTATTTTGTTTGGATAGATGAATGCCAGCAGAGCTTTGACACACTGAAACAAAAGATGGTGATTGTGCCCATTCTGGTCTTTCCAAACTGGAATAGAGAATTTCATGTGCATGTAGATGCATCTTCTATTGCATTAGGAGTAGTATTAGCACAACCTGGAGAAGGGGAGATTGACCATCCATTAGCAGTTTCCAGCTGAAATCAACTACACTACTACAGATAGAGAAGGATTAGCCATGGTGTACGTGTTGCAAACAATATGCCATTACTTACTAGGAGGACACTTTAAAATGTTTACTTATCACTTTGCACTGAAGTACCTAGTTAACAAGCCAGTGTTTGGGGGGTGAATATGTAGATGGCTTCTCCTATTTCAAGAATATGATATTGAGATCATAGTTAAGCCAGGAAGAATGAACAAGGGACCCGACCACCTGTCGAGGTTGGAACATGGCGAAGAAACCACCAGTCTAGAGGATACCCTACCAGATGCATATTTGCTCGCCATTAGGAATATGGATGACCACTTCATAGACATAGTCCAGTTCCTATCAATAGGAATGGCTCCAAGTGAGTATACAATTTCCCAAAAGAAACGACTAGTGGTGCGCGCTGCAGAATTTTCACTGATAACTAGTCAGCTATATAAGATGGGACCTGATGAGATACTGAGAATATGTGTGATGGAGAAAGAGGGCCCACTGATCCTCACAGAAGCTCATGAAGGCATCACAGGAGGACATTACTTAGGGAAAGAAACTGCACAGAAGGTTCTATGAGCTGGCCTTTGGTGGCCTACTTTACACAGAGATGCTAAAGTGTATACCAGAGCCTGTGATGTATGCCAAAGAGTTGGAGAACCATATCTAAGAGATGAAATTCCACTAGCACCGCAGATGACCCTATAATCATTTGAAAATCGGTCCATTGACCTCATGGGACCTATAAACCCACCAGGAAAGCGCACAGGAGCAAGGTACATTATCAGTGCGATAGAATACCTGACTAGATGGGTCGAAACAAGAGAAGTCAAGGACTGTAGTGCAACTACATATGTGCATTTTATATTTGATGACATAATAACCAGTTTTGGATGCCCTAAGACCCTTATGAGTGATCAAGGCACTCATTTCATCAACAAGACAGTTGAAGCCCTGACTGGAGAATTTACAGTTCACCATTAGAAGAGTACACCTTACCATCCACAAGAAAACAGAATGGTTGAAGAATTCAACAAAATCTTGGAGACAACATTGACAAATATTTGCAGTGTGAACAGGGATGACTAGGATTTAAGAGTACCAGCAATACTCTAGGCTAATAGAACCACTTGCAAGAAATTAACAATGCAGACCCCTTTCAAGTTGGTTTATGACCTTGAAGTTGTTGTCCCGATGGAGTACTTGGTACCAAGCTTAAGAATTGTTGCATTTATAGACATGGATGATACTGGCGTTGTTCGTGAGAGGCTTTCCCAACTGGTTGAACTAGAGGAAAATAAATTTATTGCAAGATTCCATCAGTAGGTACAGAAGGAAAGAGATAAGGCCTATGATGATAGACACATCAAGAAGAAGGCATTTAAGCAAGGTGATTTAGTACTGGTGTATGACAGTAAATTTATAAGACATCTAGGGAAGTTCATAATGCATTGGCTTGGACCATATGATATCGCCTATGTTACAGAAGGAGGAGTTGCGCAGTTGAAGAAATTGAAGGGAGAATGGAAAGAAGGATTAGTGAATGTGAGTCGCCTGAAGTTGTATTATGACAACCAGTTGCCTCGCAACTCTCATTAAAAGTAAGGAAAAAAGGGTCTAGGTACCAGGTGCAGTTGAAACTGGGTACCAAACATAGAAAAGACAGTCTGCACAATGATGGGAAGGAGGCATAAAGTAGAAAGCAAAGGTTGCGCTGCATGGTCCAAAGTCAAAGTGAAATGGAAGGATTAGATCTGAAGTGACTCAGGATGAGTCATAGGTGA
This sequence comes from Picea sitchensis, assembly GCA_010110895.2. Lineage (NCBI taxonomy): Eukaryota > Viridiplantae > Streptophyta > Pinopsida > Pinales > Pinaceae > Picea > Picea sitchensis. The sequence goes on from SNQJ01S0104950.1 coordinate 83,655, forward strand.
GTGTTGGGGGTCTTTTGGCCCTTGGTTAGGGAAGGAAGTGAAGATCGAGGAATAAAATGTCAAACGCGAACTGTGCAGGAGACACAGTGACTGTCACTGGGTTGAAGTAAGCAAAAGAGAAGAAAATTTGGAGTGAAGTACGGAGAAGCAAGTCGTTGGATGAGGAGATCGAGGATGATATATCAACAAGGAATATGGATCGAGGAAAACTCCACAAGAAGAGAAAGCCACCATTTGATTCTTTGGAGCACCATGCGAGAAGGGAGGAAAGACAAGCTGGCAAAGCCCTAAAAAGGTGGGTTAAGTTGACCTAGGGTTTGAGACACCTAGGGTTTTGGGTAATTAGGGTTTTGACACTTCAAAAGGCATTTTCTAGGTAGATGAATGCATGACATGATTATAGGCATGGCGTACATAATTTAATTATTCATCCCATAAGTTAGGATGCTTGATGCAGTGCCCTCGAATTAGATGTACCCTTCTTCTTTTTACCACCTTCATCCGTCCATTTGTCTATGGATGAAAACTTGTGCTCTTCTTTAACTTAGTTTCAATGAGCTCCCATAAATGAGACCAAATTTTTTCCAAAAAAAGAGAGTCTCGATCTAATATAATAGATGTAGGAAGTCCAAAATGAGCCCATACATTAGTAAAGAACATCTCTATTTTATGTTCAATTGTGGCTTGTTTCTTGCATGAAATCAAAATACACATCTTGTTGAATCTATCCACGACAAAATATAGATAATCATGACCTGTCCTGGACATCAGACAACATCCATGGATATTCTTTCCCATGGCTGAGAAGGTATTGGAAGTGGTGTACATAAGCCCAACTATTTTTTCCTAGGCTTTGTTGTGGCACACCTAACACACCCTTTGATATACTTGGAAATTGTTTCATTCATTCGAGGCAAATAAGAATATCTTTGTAACTGTTCAACCGTCTTACCAACCCCAAAATCACCAGAAATGAGAGATGTATGAGCTTCTCTTATTATATTTACTCTTTCATAAATGGGTATAAAAAAATTTCCAAGATGATATAACAAATTAGTGTGCATATAAAAATATGAATGTCGATTTCCATGAGTTAATACATCATGTACATCTCTAAAATCATCATCTTTAGCATATTTTTTTGCATAACTTTCATGAGCTAAAGGATTATACCTGAGTATTGTGGATGCATTAATCACTGGTCTTGAAAACATATCTACAACCTTGTCATGAATACCTTTCATATACTTGATTACCAAATGAAATTGTTATAAGAAACCCATCCACCTGGAGTGTTGTGACTATTGTAGCTTGGTATGTGACTAAAAATACTATAATGACGGATGATCTGTTTGAATTATAGTCTCATTTCCCATTAATTAATGGTTCCATTTCTTTACACTTTGTACCAACACATACAATTACTTATCATATCTTGAATAGTTAATCACAGTTTGAGTGAAATTCTCAGAATGATAGCATACATGCTTTCCTCAATGCATCAAGACTTCTCCCATGGCATATCCACTTGCATTGGTTTGAATATCAAATGGATTTTGTAAATATGACAGAGCCAAAACTGGCATGGTGCTTATCGTTTCCTTCAATGTCTCGAAGGATTTTTGTTTCCCATTGAAATACTTGTTTAACACTTGTTAATGCATGTAGAGGAGTTGTTATATATGAGAAATTAGTAATGAATTTCCTCCAGTATTCTACTACTCCTAAGAGGCTCCAGACTTTTGTGGCAGTAGTTTTCTTGGGTCATTTCACAATTAATTATGCTTTTGTGGGATCTATTTTTAGCTGACCATTCCCTACAATGTAACCCAAATATACTACAGGCGTTTTGCCAAATTCACATTTAGAAATTTTGATATATAGCTTCTCCTTCTTCAAGAGTTCAAAGACTTTATTGACATGCATCATATGATCTTACCATATTCAACTAAAGATCAATATATCATCTAAATATATGATAACAAAATCATATATTTAAGGTCTCAACACATCATTCGTTACCGTCATAAATTTTGTTGGTGCATTGCATAACCCAAATGGAATAACTAACCATTCGAACAATTATTTCTTGGGCTTGAAAGGAGTTTTCCATATGTCACCTTCTGAAATTATGATCTAATGATAACCACTTCTCAAGTACATCTTAGTGAAATAAACAACAGTGTTTAATTGATCCATTAGGTCATCAATTCTGGGAGGAGGATAACAGTTCTTTACCACAATCTTGTTTATGGTTTGAAAGTCAATACACATCCTCCACATGCCATCTTTCTTTGGAACTAATACAATAGGAGAACAACATAGAGATGAGATTTGCTTGATAATTCCTTTATTGAGAAACTCTTGAATTTGCTTCTTTATTTATGCATTCTTGATCACTGATGGCCTATACATTCCAATATTAGGAAGAGGAGCATCATGCTACAAATATATGTCATGTCCAACCTCCCTCTTAGGAGGAAACCCTCCAAGTTCCTGAAATAACTCATCATAGTTAGATATGATTTTGGCCAACTACTATTTATGATCTGGTTCACAACCTGATAAAGCATCTGTTATATCTTCTTCTTTTTGTTTCACTATCATTGGAACAAAACAATTACTTGCACTCATGAGTCTCTTCATTTTCCCTATTCTCAGTAAAGAAACATTATTCTTGATATGATGAGATCTGATGATAAATTCAACATCGTCCTTGAAAATATGATATTTATTCTCTTTACAATATAATATGGCCTTCCTGTCAAATAGATATGGAATACCCAAGACAATGGCACAAATTTCAAAAGGCACAAGATCTAACTCAACCTCATCAAAGAACTTAGTTGTAATTGCAAGTATGATCTTACACTCTTTTGTCACCTACAAGTTAACATCTTCACACACCCATCCTAATGGATAAGGATTTTTATGAGGTGTCATATTCAAACCCAACCTCTTAACAATTGATTCAGATATTAAGTTAACTTGAGATCCACTGTCAAATAAAGTATTTACTTTTGTATGCTTGACTATAACTATGGCATGAAAAAGCTCGCTTATTTTTTTTTTATCAGTATCACTTTCCAATTTAGCAGATTGAATTGAAGAATTAGAATTGATAGTTGACATTCCTTTTCTACCTATTTCCATGATCTTAGTTCATCCCCGAAATATGACCCTAGATCCGGATGAACTGATGCAATTGTCTTTTGCTTCCCTTTATCCTTAACTTCTTCAGTCATAATTCAAGATGTAGTTTCCAACACTGCGATTCATCATGCCCCTTCTTCTTAATGTGGGAACATGTAGGTCTTCCCTCATATTTCTTGACAGTAGTTGATTTCTCACTCTTCAATTTACCTTTTAGTTTCTTTTAAAACTTGTATGGATTCTTATCTTCAATCGCATGCTTACCTTTACTAGCCTCTAGATGTAGCTTGTACTGACACTTTATCAATGTTAGTAGAGTTAAACATTAAAATAGTGTGATGAATATATGAGTGCATGCCACCAATATACTTTATAAGAGTTTCATTGGTATACAATGTAATTGCTAAGGATAATGCCTTATTTATGAATTCCTGTGTATATGCTTGAATATTTTGGCCTTTACCTTACCTTAAATGCTACCATTCTATTATTTTTGTTTGTGTATAATCCAATGGATATAATTTTTTTCTTATACTCTTAATAAAATTATCCCATGAATAGGTTACTTTACCCTTTTGAACACGATCAACTAACATCTTACTCTCCCACCATATTAAGGTTGTGCCACTTAGTCAAAGAGAAGCTAGTTGTATCCTTGCAGCTTCATCCATGATCTTTTGAACTTTGCAATATACCTCTATTTTCTTAATCCAGTTGTCCAATTTCTTGACATTCAATTCTCCATCATAGGTTGTCAATTCAAACTTGACATCCAATTTTAATAAAGGAACATTACGATCAAACTTCTTAGAGGAATTTTTTTGATGAGAAGAATGTTCACTTGCCTTAGAAGAAGATGATGATGAGGATGGTTAAAGAGGCTCTGAAGGTCCATCACCTTCGCCTCCTCCTTCTCCAACATTGAAATTATTACTTTAATTATATATTGATCCAAGATATTTCATGCAGACATTGTCTCAAGTAATAATTAGGTGAGAGAGTCGGTAGGTCCCAAAAATTTTTTTATCAAGTAATAATTGGGTGAGAGAGTGAGTAGGTTCAAAAAAAAGGATAATTATGTTGAAGGGGTTTTTTAAGGGGAGGTTGCTCACCCAATTTTCATCATCTGTCAAGGCCCTATAGAATCATTCCATATGTTAGTGTAATTAGTTAGACTAGTGTGGAATAACATGCTAGATATCTTCCTAATTTCATCTTGTACTTGACCTCCCTCCATCGCTCTGTTGCATCATCTCCCTTATCATTTTTACTACACCTCCCTCCACCGCCCTATTGCACTTTCGCCCTTATCCTTCCCCTTTTCATTGCACCTCCATGTTGCATTGCTACCCTTATCCTTTTTACTGTGCCTCACTCCACCACCTTGTTGCACTGCCACCATTATCCTTTCCCCTTTCATTGCACTAGCCTATTCCATTGTCTCCATTAACTAGATGCACTTCCATACAAAAAACTGTGTATATATATCATTTTTCTAACTTAT
>SNQJ01S0104951.1:0-30194 GCA_010110895.2 Picea sitchensis
AAGTGGGTTTACAAAACTAAACTCAATGAAAAAGGGCAGATTGAAAAGCATAAGGCAAGACTTGTTGCCAAAGGATTCACACAACAACTTGGTAATGATTATGGTGAAACTTTTGCTCCAGTAGCAAGACTAGACACTGTAAGGACTCTATTGGCCATAGCAGCACAACAGAAATGGCAAGTATACTAGATGGATGTCAAGTCAGCATTCTTGAATGGTTTCTTAGAAGAAGAAGTTTATGTCGATCAACCACTTGGATTTGAAGTCCAAGAGCACCCAGCCAAAGTATATCGTTTGAAGAGAGCCTTATATGGCTTAAAGCAAGCTCCAAGAGCTTGGTACAATAGAATTGACAGTTATCTAATCAAAAGTGGTTTCAGCAGAAGTCAAAATGAGCCAACTCTTTACACCAAAACAGATCAGAACGGTAAAATTCTAATTGTATGTTTATATGTTGATGACATGATCTATACAGGAAATCTTGAGTTAACAGATTTTAAACATGCCATGCAATCTGAGTTTGAGATGACAGATCTTGGCATAATGAAATATTTTTTAGGGATTGAGGTTCATCAATCAGCCAAAGGCATTTTTGTTTGTCAGCAAAAGTATGCAGCAGACATCATCAAAATATTTTGCATGGAAGGATGAAATCCAGTAGAAACCCCTATACCTTTAGGCACAAAATTGAGCAAGAATGATGAAGGTCCTATAGTGGACTCTACTTTATACAAAAGTTTAGTAGGCAGTTTGTTGTATCTTATAGCAACTAGGCCTGATATTATGTATGTAGCCAACCTTGTTTCTAGATTCATGGAATCCCCCAAGGATTCGCACTGGAAAATGGCAAAACGAATTTTGAGATATGTAGCAGGAACACTAAATTTTGGCTTATGGTACACTAAATCTGATAGTAATCAACTCTCTGGTTACACAGATAGTGATTTTGCAGGCAACCTAAATGATAGGAAAAGTACATCTGGACATGTTTTTCAACTGGGCACGAACCTGATTTCATGGGCATCAAAGAAGCAACCAATTGTATCAATATCTTTTGCAGAGGCAGAGTATGTAGCTGCTACCTCGGCTTCATGTCAAGTTGTGTGGCTGAGAAGAATATTGAAAGATATGTCACATACAGAAAAGGATCCAACTCCTATTTTCTGTGACAATACATCAACAATTGCTTTATCCAAAAATCATGTGTTTCACAAGAAAAGTAAACACATTGACACTCGCTTTCATTTCATACGCGAGCTAGTCAATAATGGGGATATTGCCCTACAATTCTGTGGTTCTCGAGACCAGCTTGCTGATATCTTTACAAAGCCACTAGGAAAGTCAGTTTTTGATTTTTAGAGACAACTCTTAGGCATAATCAGTGCTGATGATTGTAACTGTTGAGTTTAAGAGAGAGTGTTAAATATATTGTAACCTCAACAGTCTGACTGTACACTGCCAACTGTCCTGGCCAGCTGTACTTTCTATTTGTGTCTTGCTTGAACCTATTTAGCTCAACCATCTTGCATTGTACTTATCTTCTCTTCTTCATACATTCCAATATACTGTTCTATTCTTTTCTCTCTGCATTTCTCTTTGCTTCACAATTTATCAGCAAACTCTTCAAAGGGCAAAAACGTGGGTAATTTAACAACAAACTCTTCACATTTGAAAGGCAAAATTCATGGGCATTTAAACAACAATCTATGTCCATCTTTAAAGGAAAAAATGTGGGTAATTTAAAAGCAACACAGTCAACTTCTGATTATAAAAAACGTGGTCATTTCGGCAAGTAAAGTTGTGATTTAAATGGGTGAAATCGTGGGTGATTTCTACAGCAACACAGTCAACATTTTTAGATGGTAAAATCATGGTGCAAAATGCAAACGAAGGAAATTACCTATTTTCTATCATTAAATGATAAACAAAATGTTGTACCATCACACCAGAAGGGGATTTCATTTTTCCTGTGATTAAATAACAAACAATTCGTTGTGCCATCACACTAGAGGGGAATTACATTTTTCCTGTCATTAAATAACCAACAATTTGCTATATCATCACACTAGAAGGGGATTTCGTTTTCCATTGCCAGGATACAAATATAATGCAGACATGAACAACACAAAAACGTTTTTCCATTTCCTGGATACTAGATATAAAAATGCAGACAGGGAATCAAATCATTTTTTCGTTGCCAGAATACCAATACAACGCAGACATGAATAAGCAAATAAAAATGTTTTTTCCATTCTAGGAGACCAATACAGAAATGCAGACATGAAATAAATTCGTTTTTCCATTTCTTGGATACCAGATATAAAAATGCAGACAGGAAATCAAATCTTTTTTCCGTTGCCAGAATACCAATACAACGCAAACATGAATAAGCAAATAAAAAAAAAATTCCATTCCAAGAGACCAATACAGAAATGAAGACATGAAATAAATTCGTTTTCCATTGCCATAATACGAAATAAAAAAAAAATGCAGACATGAAACCATTGCGTTTTTTTTTCATTGCCAGAATACCCAAAAAATTGCAGACAGGGAATCACTTTGTGCTTCCAATGTTATATCCCCAATACAATGCATACAATAGTAAGAGAACACAAGGATCCAAAGGGAAAGGTCATGGAATGGTTGTAGCGGTTCTATTAGTCAAGGCATAGAGAAAACCAACTAGGACACAAGATAATCAACACGCAAAGGTCGTTTCCAGATGGCGGAATCAACAATCAGCTAGGGAGAAACATCAAGGGTAGCCGACTAACAGGTTCGTCCTTCGCTCATCATCCTCGCACAGAAAAGCAGGGCATTGAGATCCATAGGTCTTTTAATGCTAAGGCGATGACTGTAGATCAGGCTCCTGGCCGACTGCTCAGGCGAGGACTGGTGAGCTAGAGATGAAGGCTAAACGACCACAAATTTCACAATCAACACAGCAAGGTGGTCAAGACATGCAGGAAAACAAAGGCCATGGGAGTCAACAACCATCGAGCTAGGCTAAGGAAAGTTTCAATCGCCAATTTTAAAAACATCATTTTACTTTTCCATTAAATAAGCAGATCCAAGCACAAGTCCTAATACATTCTACCATACAAAAATGAAGAGAGTGTACCGTTCCCTGATCGCCCGCTCTGAATGACGTCCCACGCACTCCGTGCAACTCCCACTCGTCGATCCTCAAGACTTCACCGATACCTCCTAGACAATGCTAGGGGTACTCTTCTTCCCCCTTAGCCCCCTGAGCCGCAAAGTGGCCACACACTCACTATCCAGAGATTTTGACTAGCTCCCAGCTCACCTTGCAAGGCCGAGTTACCACTCCTCACCAAGCTGGGTATCCCAACTCCCACAAGTTAAGTGAGTCAAGTAGATATTTCTACAGCGTAACATTATGCAAACAGAAGAAGATCCTTCATCCTTCTCCTTCCTTTATTATATAGAGTTTCAAACTTCCTTTTTTTCCTAAAATCTCATTTCATTAAAGTTTTAAAAATAAATTCCTAAAAATTCCTCTTTGTACAAGTGTCCCTCATCCCCTACATTCCTCCATAATTTAATTTCTTTAATTAATTAATTATCTTTATTTCTCTCACCCACCTAGAGTTACTCCTAGAATCACTCCTAGGTGTTCCCAAATTCTCTTATAGGTTTTAATGGATTTCCCTATTATTAAATTGCTAGTTCAATTTAAATTAGAAAGCTCTTAAATGGTAGATACTTTTTCTAAGTTTGACTTTCCGCTTTTTCCCTTATGTTCCCCTTTTCCCCTTTTTATGTTTACCTCTTTTCCTAGTTTCCTAATTTTTTAGATTTTCCCTCTTTCCCATTTTTAATTAGAACTCAAAAAGGCAGGTGTGGAGATTAACCCCTTTTTCCCTTTTCTCTTTTAATTATATACAATAAATTATCATAAAATAATAAAACGATTAATTCCCTTTTTAAATTTTAATCCAACAATTTTTTTTGTTATGAATCAATTTAATTTATTACTCCCTTCGTGTTACAAGATTTAACGAAGAGTATAATTATTATTTATGTTGTTTTTATTATTATTATTATTATTATTATTATTTATAGATAGATAAAATTTTACCACTAGAATGATTTAGACCTAGACCTTAATTTTTGTGATGGGCGACATTTTATTAGGGAAAAATGTTTTCAAAAATTCTTATCACATTGTTCATCCTAAGGCTGTCTAGGTTCATTCATTTATCAAAACAACGTGATGTGCCCTTCAGAACACACTAGGTGCTCCAAGGGTGCCACTCACCTCATTTTTTTCCTTGCGCGATGTGCCCTTTAGGACGCACTACGTTCTCCAAAGGTGCCACTCGCCTCTTTCCATTTTTCTTGCGCGATGTGCCCTTCAGGATGCACCATGTGCTCCAAGGGTGTCACTCACCTCTTTCCATTTTTCTTACACGACGTGCCCTTCAGGATGTACCACGTGCTCCAAGGGTGTCACTCGCCTCTTGACTGACTTGGTAGACATCAAAAACTCCTGGAGTCAATACTCCGCCAGGTAAACTTGTGGGAGACTAAGGGCCTCTAAGGAATAAGGTCCTCGCCTTATTACGTGCCCTTTAGAATCATCGTGAGTGATTGTCACAGTCTTCCCTCACGACATCGTGGGTCCTCTCGAACTAGGTAAACGTTAACCTACAGTTCGAGCCACAACGAGAGTGCTAGTAGGTTGTGGCATGGCTGTTGTCCACACCTCTCCCTCAACATCTCTGGTAGTCATGCATGACCCCTTTACTCCACATGTGAGTCTAGTCAGCAAGCTATCGTTAACCTGCATCATCAACAAATCATGTCAGAACATATCCATATCATATCGTCTAATCAGATGCAATAATATCACAATAAAACAATCAAACCCCATTGGTACACTCCATGACTTGATCCAGAGTCCAAGGGGTTCCATTGATGCCTCTGCATCCTCGAGTTACAAACTCCTACACACTCAGTAAACCGAGTCAATAGAACCTGTCTATGTCAATGCAGTAAAACAACATGTCATCAACCCATAATGCCTCATAATCAAAATCGAAAATTTTAATAGCATAATAATACGGATCACTCGTGAGTAAGTGTCCTCAAAGAATAAGTTCACTCAGTGTGCCACAGCGGAATGTTACAATTATGGCCTAAGGAATACGTGTTAAAAATTATATGGGTTAAGTATTTTAGGCGATATAGGCATTGTGGATTATATTATTAATTGTAAGGCTTATAAATTAGAGTTTATTGGGGATAGGTCTTATGGTATAAATGGGTTAGGGGTTATATGATTTATAAAGTTTAGGGGTTATATAGATTATTTTGTCTATATGGGTAATCTTCCTCTATAGCATATGTCTTATGTAACTCAGTTGTACTCTTAACTCAACCATCTCTCTGTCAATCTCCTCTTAGATAATTCTCTTTATTCCATATGCTTTGGCATCCTCTTTCCTCTGGTTGTGGATTATTTTTGAACCTTTATAATGACCATCAATAGTCATTTCCATCTTCCCTCTTATGAACTTCTCCTAGTCCATTGTGAGCTGCATCAATCCTCTATAGCAAGTCTCCTCTACTTGCCACTTAATACCTCAGCAAGCTTCCTCCCGAGCTATGACCTTTTGGTATCACTGGTTTTGTCTCCTAGGTCCCTCTTGAGATTCCTCTATTCCTATGGATTCTACACCTTGGATCACTTTCTCTAAGGAACTCCTCTTGTCCTCTTCACTTACTTCCAATCTCAATATGGAAGTGTTTACAAAATCCCTTGTTGTAAGGTTCTGCCACAAGATTCTCTTTAATATCTGAGAGCTCCACATGCTCTCTATCACAATTCCACTGGTTTTAATGCTACTACCAATCCTACTCTACTACCTGCAGTCACAAAGTCTCATAACTAGAGTTAATCATAAAACATCTATACCTGCAATATATGTCCTGAGATCTTGTCCCTCACACTCAATACACTTGAATGGACATCTCCCTGTCACAATGCCTCTGCAGTAATCCACCAAGGAATTATATATCCAATTCCTTTTTATCCTTGTCTGCACAAATATTTCTTCAACTATTTCAAACTTAAGAGAAAAAATGCGCTCTAATACCAAAGATGATGACCTTCCGACCTTACCCATAGTTATGCAGAATTATTGAACTTCAATTATGCTTAGATTTGGATTTGAGTTTCTCTCTAAATGACATGTGGGCCCAAATTACCCTTTAATAGAGTATTGGTTCACTCTATGAATGCACCAGTCTGTTGGTTATCTACAACAAGCGCTTATATCCATAATACCTCATTCTTAGAACCATGGGCTAAACCTCATTTTCCAACTCTTCCATTCGTCCACTTCACATTCTCTAATGCAAGGTCCTGGTATCTGTCAGCTGCCATGTATCACTCTATTGATCATCGATATATTAGAATTCAAGTATATCTTAGCCATCGATCAATGTCCCTCTGTAGGAGTTCATTCAGTTAATCGACTCTGATGACCCTACTATGAGAGCTAATACGATGGCACGACGCGTCACTTTCTAGGCCTCGATTTGGATCAATTTGAATGGGTCTCGACCATTGATCTCTTTATTCCCATGTCTAATATGCATATTTCATTACACTTACTTTCGTTGGAGTATCCTTTCAACTTTTAAGGATCAACTCCAACAACCACTAAGATTTTTCCACGTGTTGGTCCCATAGTGCCAACCCAGATGACTCCGAACTCATTTGTATCATTGATCTCACTGTCTTCATCAAGGTAATTTTTCAAACTTTGCTTTGAAACACATAATATGAAATACAACCTTAGCCATTGATTTCCTCTTCCTCCAATTGATCTACAATGTGGGTCTATGTGCCTCTCCATTCAATTTGCGCCCTCGATTGGAACCCCTCATCAGAGTCCCCTTTGCTAATGCACCCCAAAATGCTAACTCTGAAGGCCTCCCATTGTCGCTTCAGATTGCAAGTTCAATATCCTCCTCTGTCGTCGATCTAGATGTGCATCACTTCATATTCAATATGAACCATTCAAATTTAAGCACACAACCCATTTTTAGTCAGATGATATCGACGCTCATGATCAATCCTTTGACTAGATCTGATGGTGCATGTTTCTCAACATTTGCAAAAGGATTTTGCCTTTTTCTTCAACTCACCTATGCACATAATTGGATTAATCTCTATTTATCCTCGATTTCAATATGATTCAAAGGACCATTGCTGATCTTGTTGTGATAAAAAATGTATCACGATCCTTACGTGTGCCTTCCACTTGATACCTGTGCAAACAATTAACAAAGTCTGATCTATACTTATATCATTCAACACACACCATTAACAAAGGTTTAATACACCAGTCCATGTAACACTTGTAATAGAGTGATTTCATTAATCAATCATACATATATTATACATCAAGTTTACATAATGCCTCTCTCCTCTAGTGGCCTCTCAAAATCATACTCTTGGCCTGATTCTCCATTTGATTGGCCACCCCTTGCCCGAAGGATTATGATCATTTAACCAAAATATCCTGAAACTATAATTTGTTTCAGATATGAAAACTCTCACACAAATCCAGAGGATCCTTCAGATCCTACAATCAGTCTAGAAGTGCACAATTTACTCTTAGGATATCTCTTCTAAATCTCACAACCTCGAGATCTTCTCAACAAAGGTAGATTCGATTACATAGAATCATTCCCAATTCAACAAACCCTATCTTAAGGAATGCTTCTAGAGCTCATTAAAACATAAAAATTACAATAATTTCAACTTAGGGAACCCACTCCCATGGAAAATCAAAAGACCCCCTAGGTCTAATCAACAAGGTTAGGTTAGGAGAAAAAATGTTCCCGCATCAATAATGGTTAAATGATGATAGGGGATATAAGGTTTAAATGTTATAAGTTTTAAAAGGTATAGGTTTTAAGGTTTATAGGGTTTGTAAACTTACATGTTATAAGTTATAAGGATATGTGTTATAGGGAATGATAAATACATGTTCATATTATATGGGCTAGGTGTTTGAGTTTGAATTGTAGTGGTTATGTTTTATATTTATGATTATGTGGGTTAGGGATTGTGTTATAAGTTATAAGGATATGTGTTATAGGGATTGATAAATACATGTTCATATTATATGGGCTAGGTGTTTGAGTTTGGGTTGTAGTGGTTATGTTTTATATTTATGATTATGTGGGTTAGGGATTATGTTAGGGCATATAAATGTTAAGGTTTATAATGTTTTATTTTATGTCTTAAGTATTATAAGGGTTAAGGTTGAAATATTTTATAGGTGAAGGTTATATGAACTACACGGATTATTCATTATATGTGCTACTAATTATAAGTATTATACGCGGTATGAATTATCAAGATAATAGGCTATAAGGGTTATGGGTAATATTAAGAGATATAGTGTTGGATATTTTATGGATCCATTATTAAGGTTTATAATGGTTGCATAGATTATGAATTATAGAGATTATGTTACCAATTTGAGTTATAGGGGTTAATGATTATATGTGCTAGAGAATAAGGATGATATGATAGACTTCATGGTAACATGGGTGATAAGGGTAGTGGTTTTAAATGTGAGGGATTATAAGTATTATGGATTACTATTTAAGGGATATAGTAGAGAATAATGATGATATGATATGGACTTGATGGTAACAAGGGTGATAAGGGTAGTGGTTATAAATGCGAGGGATTATAAGTATTATGGATTAATATTTAAGGGATATAGTATTTTAATTTTAAGGGTTAGTAATAACATATTATAGTTCTTATGTTTGAAGGGTTATAAGGGCATTCATTACATGATTAAATATTATAGCTTATAATTTAGAGTTTATAGGGTTTATTGGTTATACAATGAGTCATGGGTGTTAATGATTATATGTGATAATAGTTAAAGCAATTAGGGATTATATAAATCAAAAGGGTTATAACTTAGAATTAGCTATGGGGCTAGGTGTTATTGGGGTTAAATGATATAGGGATAGTAAATTACTTATTATAAGTTTCATAATACTAGAGATTATAACTTATAGGATTTAAGGGTTAAGTGTTAAAGTTATTGATGGTTATAAGAATTAAGTATTAGGTGTTCATAGTGTTAGTGGTTAGAAATTATATGTTATATGGTTTAGAGTTTATAGAGGTTATAATGGTCGGGTATTAAAAACTTATATTAGGAGATAAATGCATTGGGGGTAAAATTTCAATGTTAGGGGTTATAGATTTATATTAGGTTTTAAAGAGTTTGGGATTATGGCTTAAGGTGTTAGGGTTTATATGATTTAGGGGTGAGAGTTCATGTGATATTTAGTATCAGGGGGATCAAGGGTTATAACATAGTTACCAACTTAACCAGAACTCTACAGAGTTCTCATTTTTTGGGGGGTCCAATTTTTTACCCCATTTTTAAAAATAATGCTATTAGTAGCACCCCCTCTCCGTTTTTAGGTGGTTTTTCGATACTTTAAATTTTTCGATCCACAATGTTTCCACATTAGTTTTTTAAATGCTTATTTTTCATCTATTTTCAATTTTTACTAATTTTGTTTTTATTCAACGATGTTTTTAGTCATTTTTTCATGCTTCTTTCAATCTTAAAAATATTTTTCACCATTTGTTTTTTTGAAGTTACGATTTTTCAATTAGTTTTTTCTCCTTAATTAATTTATCATTCCATACTTTTTAAATATAGTGAAAAACATTATTTTTAACACATTGTTTACCTTTACTTCAATACATTGAAAACAATTGTAGTTAAATAACAATATTTTTGAATATTTAGCAAAAAAATACACATTTTATAGCTATATATAATAAAAAAACCTATACATTTTGGTACATATTCCTTAAAAAAACATGTCAAATAAAGGATTTTTATGGACACAATGAACAAAAAAAAGTAAAAAATTTATAAAAAATTATCATTTTCTTTCATATTTTTATACATTTGAAGTAAAAAATGACAACATTTAATTTTTTTTTCCAATGTATAATGATTCACATACAAGAAAAAAAACAATAAAAAGATTCATCACAAAACAACAATAGATACATCTTTATTCTTATTTTAAAATCTGAAAGTCAAAACATTACAGTTATAGCTCATCAAAAATTTGCAAAATTGAGCATCATTTTCAAAGGCATATTTAAACTAATAAACAATATCATATATCCCAAATTCATCATTCTCAACAAACACATTATCATCTTCTTCGACATCATTTTGTGCTTCCAATGTGTCATTTTGTTCTTCCATTGGTTCTTTGATATCCGCAAGTTCTCCAAAGTGATCCTTTCCAATCATTCCTCATAATGGTACTTGAGGTTTCTTTGACAATTTTGTAACCTTTGATTCACTAAAATATCCTTTCTTCAAGCCAACTTCTTGCATTTCATCTGGAAGAGATGGAATAACATTAATTCTTTATTGAATAAAATTGCACTGCATTGGGTCACTTTCAATGGCTATGCAATTCCTTCCTTTTTGTAGGCAACACAATAATGTTGTACCTAATCACCAAATACAAAATAAATAATGAAGTTGTATACTTTAAAAATACATAAATTAAAAATAATATAAGAATGAAGTATGATTTCATAAATATTAGACCATAATTCTTACTTGAAACCGAGAACAAATCCAAAACCCAATCTCCTTCATTTGAAAATGTATCTATAAGATACTTAATTAATGCTTGTGGTTTTTTGTAAATGTTAACCATCTCTCCTTTCAAATATTTTTTCTTATATGTTCGCTTTCTAACCACAACATTGAATACCAATATACTACTAGGAGTCTCTCAATGCTTTGCATTGACAAGAATAGAATTATAAGAATAATATTTTGTCCAAGTTGCAAGATGTATATGCTCAATATGACGTTTAAATGATTCTCTATTGGAGCTTTGAATATTAGGCTTGTGCCTATAACATAAATAAGTGAAAATTCAATTAACTTGTGAATTAATAAAATTGTTTTCTAATCTTAATTTCTAAACATACACTTTCAATATCTTACCAAATAAACTGCATCCTTGTCTTTTCTTTCCCCTTGAAGCTTGATTGTACTAATCCTTGTTGTGTGTTTGAATAAAATACTAGAATTCTCCAAAATGGTGATGTTGTAACTTTTGTAAATCCCATAACCAATTTATTGAAAGCTTGGTAAGTATAAGGCCCAATATCATATCCAATGTTTAGGATATTATAACCATGAGGGATATCCACAATAACTAGGGAGTATTATTTTTTAGGAACAATATTTGCAAGTTGTTCACAATCACCTAATATCACTTTATATTGAACAGTGTTGAGCCCATTCCAAATGTAGTGATCAAGGGTTCCATCAAGTTGAACATTTTGAACACGTATCCTTCTTTCTCTTTCAAACTTGAGTTTTTGAATAAAACTTTTGAAAGTTCCAGGTACTCCATCTATATTCTTCTTTGACATCTTTAATGAAACAAACCAACATATAGTTATATATCTATAACTATTAAAATAGAAATAAATTAACTTACAAACGAATAATATGAATGTAATAAATCAACATACCTTTTTGAATGCAACAAAAAATTGTTTCAATACTCCTAAAGAGATTGAATCTGGATAGTTGAGTTTAACATCATCCCAAATTTCTTTATTCAACATCTTGACCATTTCCTCTTGTATTTTCATATACACCTTAGGACTAAATA
Organism: Picea sitchensis; assembly: GCA_010110895.2. Taxonomy (NCBI): domain Eukaryota; kingdom Viridiplantae; phylum Streptophyta; class Pinopsida; order Pinales; family Pinaceae; genus Picea; species Picea sitchensis. The sequence goes on from SNQJ01S0104951.1 coordinate 11,746, forward strand.
AATAAAAGATAATGTTAAACCGATATGCTAAATTGGAAAATAATTTGATTTTCCTAACATAAATAAAAATATCTCAACAAACCTACTTTTTAAATTCATCACACATTTCTGCCATTGACAATTCTCCCGACCTAACACATGATAATATAGTTATGATAAGTTAATAATCCTTCACTCCTTGTATTGATCTCCAAGGTGTTATAGTCATATCATCTAGAAGATTTTTTATGTCAGGACATGTCTTGTTTGTGACACATATCAATGGTCTAGCCTTCTTAACTCTCTAATGTTTTATACTAATATTTTCCCATAGGGTGAAGATCTCATCTATCAAATCCCATACCTGTCCAGTTCTAAATCCCAATTGAAAATAACTATCCACAACTCTAAATATATCACTTCCTTTATGATTTTTTTTCTTTTGTATTTTAATCATCAAGTGGGAATCCTATTTCCATACAACATTGCTTCTGAAACTTAACATCAACATTTGATCTCTCCCCACGACATATCTCAGAAAATTCATTATGGCTAAATCCCACCCTTTGAATGAAAGTCATAGACATTTTGTACTCATTTTCTGTGTTATGATGCCAGTAACTTTGCTTCCAAATTTGTTAAATCGACATAAATTATGCATTTGACTACCTCAAAAAGAGGATTATTGGGACATTCTTACATCAATTCTATTCTTTCCTCTGCAAAATGATTTCCTCCAATCACATAATATTTGTAGTCAAAAAAATTTATCTATCAAATTCTTCCCTCATAGGAACTTCCATTGGGTCAACAAGAACTAGGTAGTCAACCACACGCACATATGGATTGTACCTAATCAATGCTTTCAAATTGTGAATATGAAAGTGATGCGGTTTTCTAATTTCATATTTTTCTTTCCCTTCTGTGGGTTTATAAAGTTGTTTCACATTCAACTGAAATGTGTGGTTATCATCAACTAAGTTTGTCATCCTCATTCTATTTCAAATGACATTTTATGTTGTTTTCATAATACCATCCTCTAGATCAACACCTGATGTTATTATTTCTTTGCTACCTTTAGGACTTTCACTATAATACTCTGAGCTAACGATGGCTTCTTGAACATTATCGACATTTGTTTTCTTATTCTTATGATTTAAATGTGTTTCATTTAAATCAATGATTTCTTCATAATCAATAGGAGTAGACTCATCATCAACCATCGCTCTTTTGTGTTTATATTTTTTATTCTTTTTGAGAGAAGGAGTGATAACCATTTGAAGTTTCCTCATTTTCAAATGTAACCCTTTTAGGATTTCTAGAATGAGAATTTTTCTTTCTTCTTTCATGTTCTTCTCTGTCTACTCTTGCAGGTTCAACCTCCATTACTTTAGGTTTATTTTTCCTTTCTTATTGTGTCTTTTCAATATGAAAATCATTGATGACACCCATGATATTATTCTCTATAGAGTAAATCCCCACTAACATATATGTGAAATTCGTTCAACAAAATCCTGTAAAAATAAAATATAACATTTTCATGTTAAATAAAATATTAACATTATCATGATACTAAAAATAATAAACGAAACAAAACTAGAAATAAAAAACTTACATTTCCTTTCTCAATGTCATCAACGATGAATGCACATAATTCTAAAAAAACATTCATTCTTGTTATAATTGCTCAATTTGAAACAATATCTAAACTTGATATAAGTTTTTGCTCGTTTGACAAGTGCATAAACAATATATATGGCTAACACCAAACATATATCTCGTAACAAGCCAAGTGATTGATAATTTCCTTGCACATGTTCTAATTCGACACAATACAAATATATATGATCTTCATTGTTGCCTTGCTTGTCTTTAAAAAACCAAGAATATTCCAGTTTGCTTTCACCTTCCACAGATTTCCACTCTATAACATTATTCATTTCCCTTGATAGCTCAGGTGTTATGCTATCATTTTGTTTCCTAACATTCATGGGGGTTCCAGTTGCATTTTTGGATGCCATTATTGTAGGACGTGATCTAGATATATTCATAGATAAAAAAAAACATTGAATATAAGAACCAATTTAAAAAAAAATTAATTTTTTTTTACTCATATTTAATTTGTTTTGACCCATGGAGTTATTGGGCTTATGTCATGACTGTACCTTGGTCATGGGGGGTTGGGGCGATGCCCAACATCGCCCCAGCGCCCCACAACCAAGCCCCATACATTGCTCAGTAACCACCATGGTCCAAAACTAAAAATAATTAAGTAAAAAACAATAAAAAAACTAATTGTTTTTACAAAACTATACCTAAATTTGACTCTTTTTTTTTTCAAAAAAACTTAAGGATTTTGTTAAATTGTTTTGAAAAAAGTCTCAATTTTTTAAAAAAGTTGGTTATTTTTTAGAATAAATTAGAAAACATCTAAACAAATTCAAGTTTTTTTAATTTTCGCATGAAAAATTATTATGTGATTCAAAGATAATATTATAATTGTTGTTTTGGTAAATGGTAAGAATTAAAAAAATAACTAACCTTTGAAATGTTAGATTCTCCTCAAATGTCTTCTCAATGTTTCTCCCTTGTAGCTTGATCCAAATCCTTTAACAAATACTGTCCAAGATATCACACAATGTAAAAAGATAAAATAAGACTGTGTATATATAACACAGACGATATAAATTACTGTTGAATGTGGGATAAATAAAAAATATGTATATTGTCTACATATATACCTAAAATTATATGGATAATCAATATATTTAATAAATGTGGGATAAATAAATAAACATGATAAATATTGTATTTAACATGTAAATAATAAAATAAAAGAGTAAAAGTTGTTTTTAATTTTTTAATAAAATAAAAGAGAAAAGTTGTTTTTTTAATTTATGGAAAAAATAGTTTAAAATTAAAGGGAAAAAATTTAAGGGGAAATTTTAATCTAAAGTTTGGGGTGGGGAACCTGAGGAATTATTTTTTCCGTGGGATTTAGAGGAAAAAGATCATTATACATGTTATAATAATGTCATAGGAAGGGTGAGCATTTGTATCATTTTATGTTCTTAGAGAGAAGGGATGTATTTCACGTGATAAAGAAGATTTTATTTTTGAGACATCAACAAATTGTTTGGATACATCTTTTGTTGGGACTAGGAAATGTGATATGAATGTTTGTAATGTAAATGAGACATCACATTTTCCATCTAGTCAGAAGTTTGATCAAAGTGAAAGCAATATTATTCAACATACCCTCATGAAAGTTCTAAATCATAGGACTTTGAAGGTACTGATGATGAAGATGAGGAATAGTATGGTGATAAATCTATTCAGCAGCTTAATAGTAATGAAAATAATCAAAATGTGGTGGTAAAGTGAGACTATGATCAACTTTTAAATGATTGGGATGAAATTTTCCTCCAAGTGAAGAGATTTCGCTGCACCAATAGCGAATTACAAACAAATGAATATGATGGAGAATTTCCCTCAAGTGGAAATTTAAAAGCAATTAATATGATTATGACAATGGTGGAAACTTTTTCCCAAGTGGGGAATTTAAGGAAATCACAATGTTTAGGATGATGAATTTCCTCCAAGTGAGGATTTTAAGGTACTTATGAATATTTTCCTCCAAAGTGAGGATTTTCAAGCCACAGTGAGCCGATGAAGCACCCCCAAGTGGGATTTTAAAAGTAATGATGACAATTATGACAATGCTGGACAGTCTTTCTCAAATGAGGAATTTAAAAGAAGCAATGTTACATGTTATCTCCAAGGAGGATTTTTCAAGGCACCGAAGGAGGATAATGAATATTCCATGAGGATTTGCATGCCAAAGAATGAGGATGATGAAGAATACCTCAAGTGTCATATCTTCAAAGCATTAAAAATGATTACCATTGATGTAAAATTCTTGAGTGATAAATTAAAAACAAACAATGTTGATGTTGATTTTCCCAAGTGAGGATTTTCAAGATAATCGGGATGGAAGATTTTCACACTGAAGGATGGGTGAAAATTCTTCACCTGGCGGGGATTTTGAAATGAAATGAAGATGTGATTATGTCAATGGTGGACACAATGTTGATGATGATTTTCCAAATGATTATGTTGGATGATGATGTTCTCGTAATCACCGCCGTAACAAATCAAGGTGATCGACATTCTCTGGTCTAGTTTCTTGACAATGTTTTTCTTGATAATTCTGTGGTGATAAGAAAATTTTCTAATGAGGATGATGAAATATTGGAGACATTGCAAGGAAACATTTTGTGTAGGACCAGGATTAGACCTTTTATATCAATCCAAATCATTCTAGTTATACAAGGTATAGGAAATACTTTCTCACTAAATCAATTTCATATGAATTTATATCATGAATGTTGTCAAAATAATTGTTTGAAAAACATGGTCTACATGTATGCCTTGAATTAAAGGAATAGATATTTGTCAATGAATAAGAGCATGCAAAATGTATATTTAGTGGGGTGCATGATATTCACCAATACATGATATGATTATTTTATTGGGAATATTTTACTTTGTAAAAAGGATTTCAAAAAAATTCAATCAATTCAAAGACCCGCCTATTAAGAATCTGTATGTTTGGAAAAAATCCTCATTTTATTCAAAGGTACATCATGCACGAGAGATTGGGCCATTGAAAAACACTACATTGTCATGGATGAGCATCTTCCAAACATGGAGAGTGTATGCTAGATAAAGACACAATACATATTCCAAATAATTTCTTAAGGAGGGAAACCCACAACTTGTACAAAGGATACGTTGAGGTTGAAGGTATAGATTTTGAAAAAAACTTCTAATATAACATTAATATATAGATATATATAAAAAAAAAAAATTCAACAATGTTCATATTCCTAAGAAGTCAAGGATGGGATTTGTAGTATATGTGTTACTCTTAAATCAAGAAGAGATAACATGAAGGAAGAAGAGGGTATGTTTTACTACTTTAAAAAAAAAATAAAATTGAATAGTTATCAATATGAAAACATATGATCAATATTTTCATTTTATTTCATGTGAAGATTCCATAGTCAATGCACTCTAACATCAATCAACAATCTCAAGTGAAGACAAAAGTTGTACAAACATCACCGAGAGAAGTACATGATGCTCCAAACAAATATTTATGTATGATAATTGATGGTATGGACCAAAAAAAAAACACTTCTACCACATCTTGTCTATACACCCAAAATTTACAGGAAGATAATTTCATTCAACTTCACTTGGTTGGTTGTATGGTTTTCAATGGAAAAATGTGTCCAAGGGTTTACTTCACAACTCCAAATATTCATAATGATGCAAATATGACCATCACCATAATTCATCATGTGGTCACTCACTGGTCTCGAAATCTTCCCCAACTTCTCTATTTATAGTTGGACAACACTAGTCATGAAAAATAAAAACTAAATTGTGTTTAGATATCTAAGAATGTTTGTTGAAATGAGAGTATTTCAAAAGGTGAAAGTTGGCTTCCTTCTGTTGGACAGAATCATGATCATGCTTGATCAAACCTTCACTGCTTTTTAGTAACATTGAAGAGGAAAAATGTTGGAAGTACCATCATTGATTGAATGTATTAAGAAAACATACATTCCAAAGCATGTTTTTCACATATTATAAGAAACTGTTAACATGCAAATATTTATTAAGGTTCTCAATACATTTTTCTTCACATCGTGAAGAAAAATGTATTGAGCAACTTAATGACATTGTTTCCAACATCAATTTGTTTCAAAAAAATTGATGGGAAAACAATTATATGGGAAAAGAAATATTCAACTACTACAAAACAGGACCCCTAACAAGTTTATCATTTTTTGAATTTCATACCAGGTCATCCAATATTTGCATCAAAGTTATTATTTTTACAATTAATTGTTGAAATCCATAATTCACAGAGGAATAATAGAGATGTAGATTATTCGAAATGCCTGAAAGAAATAAAAAAGTCCATTAAGGATACATATGATTACTTTGATGTTGTTGATTCTGTTTGGTGGGAGTCTTTTTTCAATAGTAAAAGTGACATAATTTCAAGCTCAACAAATGAATATACAATGTTGAAGACTCCATTTCATTGGCCACAAAATATGCCAAATGAATCTAAAGAAGAAAACAATGTTGAAGTTCAACAAGAATCTCAAGGTGCTATTGAGTTTACACAAGTAGAGGAAAGATAAATGTATATTGGTTCACGGAGGTCATGTTCACAACGTGAAGCCATGGAATAGCTTTATAGGGGTTCAATACAAGATATTAAGGAGGGTATCATGATTGGAGTTTTAGCGATTGAAGATCCACATGGAAATCCATTCTGGATTGGAAAGGTTATAAAGATTGAGAAAGAAAATGATGATGTTATTGAAATTGAAGTGCATTGGCATGCAACAAGTACACACCCATTCAATGGTGTGTATAAGCCATAGATGGTGGTTAATAAACATGTTAATAGAAAGAGAAAAAGAAATGGTCAAAATACAACTCGTCGTCGCATTGACCTCTTAAAATTAGATGATGTTGACAGAGATTATCAAGATTTTGTTGCCAGAAGAAATAAATGCAAGATGAGAGTCTGTTGAACCTAGTCATAGATCTAAAAGGAATTTGACATCTGAAATGTTGGGCATGCATGTAGACTCATATGGTGCATTCATTGACAATAGAGAAGAGTATGGATCATATACATCTTCATCCAATCATTCATCTGAAGACAATGTAGACTCTGATGGTATTTCATAAACCATGAGTCAATCTGAATAAGTGTATGAAACATTTTTTTCATTTTTGATCCATATGATGTTTGTATGGTAACTAGAAATGAGCATTGAACTTACATATGATATTACATGAAGTTATGAATCTTTTGTTATGTTTTATGAATGACATGTTTTTTATTATGGATAACATAATAAAATTTCTTAGCTCATATGTTTTGAATATGGACAATATAAAAATATTTTTAAGAAATAATTTATGTTTCATTCATTATAACTTGTATTTACTTTTTTTTTATTATAAGTAAAAACTTATTAAAAAGTGGCATTGAATTTTTAAAGTATATTGTGATATTACATATGGTATCAGAGATGAAGGTTACAACACTTGGACCTCAGGGCAAGGCCAAATTAATTTAATTTTTATTTATGTTGAAAAAAACTAACAAATGTGTTTACTGTTACAAACAAAAAAATTGTTGGTCTATTGTGATAATGTCATCACAGAATGAAGAAGAAATCAGACCTAAAGAGAATCCTAATCAAGGACTTCCTAAAGAACCATGGCTCAACAATGAAGGAAGTTCAACCACATAGGTTTTGGAAATAATGCAGAACCTCATCGTGGAATTACAAGTGTTTAAAGAAGATAACGAAAAGATAAAAAAGGAACAGGAAGACTAGTTAGAAATAAATGAAATGTTGCTATGCAATATAGTAACAAAGAAGATCCCAAAGGACAATGACAAGGAGGAAGAAGTCAGCAAAAGGTCCTCTAAAACTCTGGTCATGAAACATGAAATGAGAATAGTTCTTCTGAAGACACACACATGATAGGAAACAAAGCATCTATAGGAAGAAAAAGAAAACAAGTAGATCACCTAGAAGGTGAATTCAAGAAAATAAAACCGTCCACCTTTGATGAAGAATCAAGGACAGGTGAAGAGGTTGAAGCATGGCTACTAGATATAAAGAAATACTTCTAGATTTACAATTACTCTAGTAATATGAAAGTCAGAATGGCCATTTAAAACTTGAATGGAAAAACAAGTATCTAGTGGCAAGACCTGAAATTGGCTAAGGGATTGAAGATAAAAAAATGGAATGGTTAGATTTTAAGAAATATTTCAAGAAGCAATACTTGTCAGAAAGATATTACGAAAGAAAGACTGAGGAATTCTATGAGCTAAGACTCGTACAAATGACCATGGATGATCGGATAAATAAATTTCTAGAACTATTGAGATTTGTACCATACATCAAGGAAGAAAAAGTAAAGATACAATTATTCTTAAGTTGTCTACCATAATAGTACAAATAAATAATTGAATTTGACAATCCCAAGACTTTAAATGAAGTGTTTATAAAGGCTCAGATGTGCTATGATCAATAGAAATAGAGGTCTGAAATTCCCAAGGCATGGAAGGATAAGAAACATGACATAATGAATCAACGAAAGAAAGGCTTCCAACCAACCCCTTTCCGGAATATGGAAAAAAGTTTCCAAAAGAAGGACAATCATTCCAACACCTAGAGTGCTCAATGGAGAGGTAGACCAATTAACCTAGGAGTCAAGAAAGTTGGGGACAACCCCAGAGAACCATTGAAGTGTTGGGAGTGTGGAGAACCTCACTTGAGGAGAAACTGTCCATGCTTAATTTTCACAACAAGAACTACAATCCACAACCTGCAAGAATCTTCTACAATAGGAGATATGGGAAGAAGCGTGCACAGAATTAATGCAGCTGTGGATGGCAGGCAAGATGATCATCAATCAACTATCGTGGAGATAGAAGGTAAATTTCATGATAACCACATTTCTAGATTAATTGACCGAGGAGCTAGTCTGAGTTATGCTACTGTCGGTTTAGTTGAATTAAAAAAACTCAAGAAAGTAAAGCATGATAAGTCCTGGTTAGTACAATTAACAACATGGACCAAGAGAAAAGTAACAGATTTTATTCCTAAATGTGAACTCATCATAGACGATTAAATTACAAAGTTAGATATTAACATTTTACCTTTGGGATCTTACGATATAATCATTGGAATGGACTGGTTAGAGAAACATAAAGTAATCTTAAACTGTTATGAAAAGTCACTTATTTGTAGAGATGAAAACAACACAGTTAGGATGATACAAGGGATCAGAAAACTAGTTTTGGTTAGGCAGATATTATCCATGCAGTTTAAGAAATGCATGAACAAAGGTTGCCAAGTTTATGTTGTTCAGGTAACTAATCAGTTAGAAAAGGAAAATAAACCCAGTTTAGAGGACTTTACAGTCATATAGGGGTTTAGAGATGTATTTGTGGATGAAATACCAGAACTACCTCCAATAAGAGAGATAGATTTCTCTATCGATCTACTCTGATATCTAAGGAACCCTATAGAATGAGTCTACTCGAATTAACGGAACTGAAAATTCAGTTGCAAGAACTGTTAGATAAAGAATATATCAGACCAAGTGTCTCACCTTGGGGAGCACCGATTCTCTTCGTTAAAAATAAATATGGAACTTTGAGACTATGCATTGAATATTGACAACTAAATAAGATGACGATAAAAAATAAGTATCATTTACCCAGAATTAACGACCTGTTTGACCAAGTGGGAGGAGCAAAGATCTTCTCTAAGTTAGATTTAAGGTCTAGTTATCACCAAGTCAGAATAAAAGATGAATATATAAATAAAACAACATTTAGAACACGTTACAGACACTATGAGTTTGTCGTAATTCTGTTTGGTCTTACTAATGCACCAACAACCTTTATGTGTTTGATGAATAGTATATCCACTCAATATCTGGATAAATTTGTGTTGGTGTTTATCGATGATATTTTAGTTTACTTGGAAATGGAAGAACATGAAGAACATCTGAAAATAGTATTATAGACCTTAAGGAAACACAAGTTGTATGTGAAGTTTGATAAGTTCAACTTCTACCAAAGAAGGATACAATACCTAGGACACGTGATATCCAAAGAGGTTATTGTAGTTGATCCATAGAAGATTAAATCCATCATGGAATGGCCTATCCCTAAGGATGTAGGAGACATTATATCATTCATGGGAATTACCTGTTATTACTGAAGATTTATCGAAGTATTTTCTAAGATCGTGTATCCAATTACATCCCTAAAGAAAAAGGGAATAAGATTTACTTGGTCACAAAAGTGTCAGGACAACTTTGATAAATTAAAAGGACTGTTAACTACAACACCTATCCTAAGGGTAGTGGATCCCGATAAATATTTTACAGTTTGCTTGGATGCAAGCAAGGAAGGCTTGGGAGGTGTTCTAACACAAGATGGACATGTCATCTATTAGGAATCATGTAAATTGAAAGAACATGAATGGAATTAAGTTACACATGATTTGGAATTAGCAGTTGTAATTCATGCTCTAAAAATGTGGCAACGTTATTTAATGGGGAGAAGGTTTTTTCTACTAACTGACAACAGTGGTGTAAAGTTTTTATTTAGTCAACCATATCTCAACACAAGGCAAGTGAGATGGCTAGCCTTTTTAAGTGAATTTTATTTTGAAGACACATAAAAGGCAAAGAAAAAAAAGTTACAAATGCCCTAAGTCAGATAACTAACATAATTTTTGAGATAAGTGTTAGCAAAGAAGAAAATGACATCGAAAAAAGAATAAAATATGCAAGATATAATGATGAAAAATACATCAAAACAACAACATAATTACAAGAAAATGCAAAAAAACTGAACAAAACAGATCTAAGTTTAGATAAAAATGGACTGCTAAGGTTCAAAAATAGGTTGTATGTACCTAATGCTACTGATTTAAAATAAAAAATTCTTGACAAATTGCAAAAAGGTCGTATTCTTGTCATCCAGGATACTATAAAATGATAACAACCTTAAGAAAAAAAAAATATTGTCCTAACATGAAGAGTGAAATAGATGAATATTTATCTAAATGCTTAGATTTTCAACAAGCAAAGGATGAACATCAACATTCATCCGGTCTGCTACAACCTCTACCTATACCATAATAGAAGTGGGATATTATCTTGTTGGACTTCATAATAGGTTTGTCTAAGACTCAAAATCAAAATGATTTGATTATGGTAGTGATCGATAAACTTAGAAAATATGCACATTTTATACCTGTGAAATATACTTATAAAGCAATTAATATTGCTGAAATTTTTATGAAAGAAATATTTAGATTGCATGGAATTCCTAAGATCGTGATCTCCAATAGAGATGTCAAATTTACGTCAAAGTTTTGGAAGGAATTCTTTGTAGGATTGGATACTAACCTGAATTTCAGCACAAGATACCATCCACAAACGGATGGGCAAACCGAACGAATAAATCATATTGTGGAAGACATGCTACGAATGTATGTGAGAACGAAACCTACTAAGTGGGAGGAGTACCTACACTTATTTTAATTTTCTTACAATAATGGCTATCAGACATCAACCAAGATGAGTCCCTTCGAAGCATTATACAAAAGGAAATGAAAAACTTCGATTAGTTGGGATAATCTAGTTGACAGGCTTATGATGGGACCAGAAATGCTCTAGGAAATGGAGAAAATGGAGAAAATGGTAAAAATGGTACAACAAAATTTAGAGGCCCAAGACCGATAAAAAAGCTACGCAGAACTAAAAAGGAGACACCAGGAATTTCAAATTGGGGACCATGTATATCTGAAAGTCAAAGCAAGGAAGAGCTCTGTAAATCTAGGAAATCGTTCAAAGTTGGCACCCAAGTTTTGTGGCCCCTTCAAGATTTTAACTCTAATCGGACTTGTGGCATATCAACTAGCACTTCCTGCAAACTTAAAAGTTCATAATGTTTTTCATGTTTCCTTATTAAAAAAGTATATTCATGATCCTACTCACATCATTGATTACAACATGGTGTAGGTGGAACCAAAAGGTGAGTTCTAAGAACCTTTGTGCATTCTGGACAAGAAAGAAACAATACTACGGAACAAAGCCATTTCCCAGGTAAAGGTGAAATGGAAGCACTTTATCCCTGAGGAAGCCACTTGGGAATTGGAGGAAGATTTGTTGAAATCTTATCCAACCCTATTCCGAGAGAGGAATGAACACTGAGTACACTGTTGTTCTTAAGGGGCAGAGGATGTAATATCCACAAATATTAGAATATTAAATTCTAAGTGAACTTGGAAATAAATTTCTGTTTTTGGAAAATTTGGATTTGGAAATTATTTGCCATTTATGGAAAATCCGAATTTGGATTTTTTATTATTGTAATTATTTATTTGATGATTGTTAGGCAAATATTTGACTTTCCCAACTAACCTCTTTTATTTTGACACATGTGAAAGACAAAATTTTAATCAATTAAATGCTTGAAGACAAATGGAACAACCAGGTTAAAAACAGTTGACCATGACTCCATGAGTGGGGAACATGTTTGAGTTACCTCAAGGATGATTTTTACAAGTGGAAAATGTGGAATTTGGCCACTAGTAGCCCCTAAAATTACGGATTTGTAAAGATGTGAATTTACCAAGGAGGGAAGGAAAGACCTAGGTACAAGATGCATATAAAAACAACATATGGAGGAGGTAGGACGTTGCTTATCATGTTGGAGAAAAGAAACTATTTGTTGTTATGAACACTATTAGTGTGAGGCAAAGGAATTTCTGATTTGAGGATGGTGACTGTAGCTAAGGAGGATAATTCAGTTTTCCCTTATGGACCCATGGTCACGATAGGGGGTGAACATGGCAAGTGAACTTAGTTGTTATGTTCTATGGTTGGGTGGAACGTGGTTGTTCCACTTGGATTCCAGCATCAGGTTTCAGATATGTATCTTGGCTTGTATTCCTTGTCAATGTTTATGCTTTTGATCATTATTTGTTAGGAACATGATGAATTATTATAGTTAAATGATACTATATTGTTTTAATTGAAATGTGATGATGGTATATGTGTGTGTGTGTGTGCGCATGCTTAGACATAAATCAATGGCAGGCTTTTTTTATGCTATTATTGACCATTAAATATGATTGCACATGTATAATTAATTAATTATATATATATATATATATATATATATGGGATCATGCATAAAGAAATGGTTGGACCTTTTGTTATGTTCCTATTGACCATTAGATTATATCAAACTTCCATTTAAATATGTACATACACAAATACCATAGAGAATAGATAGAACGGATAACAGATTGAATACATTCTTTATTACCACAGAAAAATAGTGATGAACTTGAAGTATTTTTTTTTATAAAATCAACCTTTGTATTCAATCGATCATTGTTTAAAATATTACAGTTGGAGTACCATAAAATCAAAGACTCCACAACCTCTGGTATTGTAAATAGAGTGCTAAGAAGTATATACAAAATCTATAGGCAAATGAAGTAATGCACGCATAGATCATAACTCGAATACCTTTTGAGTAAGATGATTTCTACATCTGACTTCGCCAACTTGCACAACCTGCAAAGGAAGTAAAGGGGGGTTTAGTAAATTGTACTAACATGTAAATTTTATGGAGATAAAAATATATCAATGAAAATACTTAGCTTGAGTCTGACGAAGAACCAGATCACCTTTTTCTCTATTGCAACAATCTATCCACGATCCAGGAGGAGGAGGAGTGGACCCAAAATTGACTGATGGGTACCCCGAAAAAACAAAAAAGGGCACCATCATTAATTTCACATATCCATGCATATAAATTCGTTTATAAAACATAGAAAATGACAGTAAGCAATTATCATCAAAACAAACCGTGCACAAATTTATTAAAAAGGATGAACGTATTCTCCAAACCCTGTATATATTCACATTAGACCATTAAATTCTAAAGAGGCGCATAATATGTGACCTGTGTTTAATCACCATAGATATTTAAAATCTAAATAGAAATTACAGAATGGTAAATATCCTACAGTTTGAGTGCATAGCAACATACAGTAAGAACCAAAATCATAGGTTAAAAATATAATGATGAAAAAAAGAGTTCGAACCCTACGACTTTCGAATCAACAGTTGATTAAACAATTTACCTTCTCACAGAGCGGTCGATATAGGAAAGGCATTTCTTAAACGATTTAAAATCATAAATATGAATCAAACGAAGGATAATGTCGAAGGTCCATGGGACAAACCTTCCCGACAAAGTTGTTTTGCAACCAAAGGGTGCAAGCAAGTGGAGTTCAAACAAATAAAATCTTGATTACTTTGTTATTTATATATAAAAGGTAAACATGAATTTTACACAGAGGGATTAATATGGCTATCTAATTACACAAAAGGTAAACACGAATTTCACACAGAGGAATTAATATGACTATTTATTTACATAGAAGGTAAACACAAATTTCACAGAGAGGGATTAATATGCCTATTTATTTACACATAAGGTAAACATGAATTTCCATAGAGGGATTAATATTGCTATTTATTTACACATAAAGTAAATACGAAATTCCCACAGAGGGTTTAAAATTGCTAATTATAATTGAACAGAGTGTAAGTTTACAAATTTCCCACAGGGTCAGTATTGCCATATAAGTTATACAGAGGGTAATTTTTGAACTCCCCAAAAGATCAATATTTCCATGTACATACAGAGTGTAAAGTTCGAAATTCCCTACAGATTTCCAACAACCAAAAAGTCTGAAACACCAACCCGCGTAGCAAGTGTTGGGATCTCTAGATGAATTCTAGAGGGTAAATGACAATATCACGTGGTGAAATAAAAGAAAATGTGAAAGTAAAACCAAAGGTTTATCTGTTAAAATGATTTCGGGCCACAAAATAACCGTAACGAGTATAGGCTAGAAGATCAACAACCAATCAAGGGGAAACACAATAACCCTCCAGTCCTGAAACCTTAAACACAGTGGAACCCCAGGAGAAAATGCATACAGAGGCGCAATGGTAATGCAATGTAAATACTCAAACAAAGAAAGAAAATAGGGAGTCTATTCATGAAACCTATCTTTATTTCTACATTGCACCAAAACAAATATTTCATTCACGGTATAGAGAGCATAAGAAAAAAAATATTTTACTTAGATTTTGCATAGAAGAACCAGATGTGCGTTTCCTCCTTCCATCGTTCACTAGGGCCGAGCTTCCCAAGTCGCCAACCATATACAAAGTAGGGGGAAATGGTAGTTACAATGTAGAGGTCGATTTCGCATACAACGCAGAGGTAAGTTTCATGTTATACGACCAAAGGGGGAAACAATGAACAAATGTGACCTCGAAGGCCTCACGAGAGGAGTAATAGGTGTTGGGTACGCCCCATGTCATTGCCATGTGAATTCGAGGGAGGTGGTGAGCCCACGTTGGGTAGTTTCTTCTAAGTGTCGAGTCTGGGAGGTACAAGACATGCCTTCCCATAAATGGAATAGCCAGGAGTTAATGCCCATAGGACCCGACCTACCATCCGCCATTAAAATAGTTTCGAACCAATTTATTGTTGATCCATGTCACTAGTCAGGTACGATTACTAACATTCTGATTATGGTTTATGTTCGCTACATTATAAAGGGAATACGACGTTATGGTATGCACATATTAGTCTATAGGTTAAGCGATAGGTATATCATTGGGAATATTGTTAGTGCTATGGTAACATGTAATAGTCTATATGTTAAATGATAGGTATATCGTTTATGCTAAAGTCATACATATTATAGTATCCATATAATAGGTTGTAGGTTAAACGATAGACATATATTGTGGATAGTGTAGTGTTTTGGTATCCCTATATACTAATCTATATGATTGAACAATGTATTTATTGTTGGGGATAGTGTTAGCGTTATAGTATCCATATAATAATATGTATGTTTAATGATATATATATATATATATATATATATATATATATATATATATTGATATGGATAGTATTATGGTTATATCCATATGATAATGTATATGATAAATGATTCATACATTGTTATGGTTAGTATTATGGATAGACTATACGCTAGTCTATAGTATACATTATTGATCAGAACTAGGAGAATTATGTAGAAGTGGATGATAGATGATCAATAATAGTCTATTACGCGGTACATTATGGATAAAATGTTTATTCTAAGGACTATGATAGTCCTAGTTGCACATTTCTTTAATACAACTAAGTGTATGTTTTTAATCCAATAATGACGGTAACTTTGCTATTCTTACGATAAAAGAATAAATCTGTAATTAATGGATTATCACTGTGTCACAATCAATTTTGAAGAATCAAGGAACTTTAATGTTCCCTAACAAAAAATAAATTATTTGGGAAATTTGGGGTACATTGCATGAATGATATCTCCTAAACTCGACTTGGCCTTTGTCTCTTTTACCATGACTTTCTAGCCAAAGGCTAATGTTCTTTTCCAAAATAATTCCATAAAGCTTGGCTAAAATCGGGCTAATCATAATGATCCTATAATTAAAGGAAATGTTTCTATCCCCATTTTTAAAAATAGGAACAGTGAGGATTTACATCTAGGGTTTAGGGAATCCTTGCTTGAATGCTAAATTGAAGAGCTTGTGTATGTGAGGGATAAGGATAGGCCCTCCAATTTTAAAAATTTCAACTTGGTATCCTTCAATTTCCTTAGCTTTCCCATTTGCAAGCCGCTTAACCTTGAACTTTATGTCATCTAAAGAGAAAACTTCATCCTCTCTAGCGACAATAGGAATGGTGTCCATGGCATTAGGGAACTCGTAAAGACTTTTAGGGTAGGAATTCCAATCCATTAAGGGAATCATATTATTTTCTTTAGTAATGCAGTTTATAATTTGGCACTAGAACTTCTTAGGATCCAACTTAGATAGTTGTGAAAGTTGCTCTTTCCTGTCATTGATATAGTACCATTTTTTCCTTTTAATTAGGGATTTGTATGTATTGATCTCATCGAGTTTTAAGGATTCATTAGAAGCATCCCTAATGGATTTCCTAGAAATTTTACATTCTTTATCATGCCAAGGGTTGGTCATTCTATTATAATTTTTACAGGACACCTCGAAAGAGAAATTGTTAATAGAAGTGGAAAGGGTAGTTGTAAAATTGTGATAGAGTTCTTCAATGTCGTCCTTATAATTTAGGAGATGTAATTTATTATTCAAATCATTTAAGAAAAGGTCAACTTTACTTTTGTCAAAGCGCAATTGCCTTTGATTATCATAATTATATTCAATGGCACTCTTGTGCATGGCAAAGTTTAGAGTTAGGGTTAAAGGTTTATGATCAAAGTCGAGTTCATGGTCATTTAAAAGGTCAAATTTTTTTATTTGGTTAGAAACGAGGATATCATATATCACATAATCTACGACACTACTACCTAGCCCATGAATACAAGTCATCTAGTTGGAGTTTGGCCACTTCATTACTCCATTGCAAATTATTAGTTCTTGAGAGCTACGGAGCTTGACCCACTTAGTACCAAACAAATTCTCAATTAGGTCTTCAGAGCTTATTTTGTAGTTATTAGATAAAATAAGGTCCCCATCTAGCCATAAAAGATTATGGTTGGAATCAATGCTTAAAATAGTATCTTGTTTAGTTGCATTCCTAACATTAAAGTCTCATAGCAGGAGGATATTACCTTCATTTTTCAAACTATAAATATATTGTTCTAAATTATTATAGGGACAATTGTTGTCTAGATTGTTTTTCTTATAAAAAGTAGAATTAATAGGTGCATGTAACATCCCGCTCTAGCGCATTGAGAAATCTTATTCTCTGAGGACACTTGCTCGCAAGTGATCTGGACCTTTTTGATAAGAAAACATTTATCCTTGATTATGATGTGATATGATAGATGGCATGATGTTTTACTACTTGACATGGATAGGTGCTATTGACTCAGTTTTACTGAGTGTGCAGGGTTTTTGGAACTTGAGGATGCAGAGGCATCGACGAAACCCCTTGGACTCCGGATCGAGTCAGGGAGTGTGCTATTGGGGTTGATTGTTTATGGTGATTTTAGTACATTTTATTTGACGATATGATGTGGACATGTTCTGACACGATTGTTGATGATGCAAGCTGACGATAGCTTGCCGACCAGACACACATATGGAGTAAAGGGGCCACACACGATTTCCAGAGGGGTTGAGGGAGAGGCGTGGACAACATCCCTGCCAAAACCTACTAGCACTCCCACCATGGCTCAAACTGTAGGTTAACGATTACCTAGTTCGAGAGGATCCATGATGCCATGAGGGTAGACTGTGACAGTCTCCCACGATGACTCTAAGGGGAATGCAATAAGGCGGGGGGCTTATTCCTTAGAAGCCCTTAGTCTCCCACAAGTTCACCTGGCGGAGTGTTGACTCTAGGGGTTATTGATGTCTACCAATCAGTAAATTTGGTGAGTGGCACCCTTGGAGCACGTGGTGCATCCTGAAGGGCACGTCGCGCAAAAGAAACACAAGAAGCGAGTGGCACCCTTGGAGCACATGGTGCATCCTGAAGGGCACACTGTGCAAAAGAAACGAACGAGGCGAGTGGCACCCTTGGGGCACCTAGTGCATCCTGAAGGGCACGTCGCATTGATCTCAATGAAGGAACAAACCTAGATGGCCCTAAGACTTTTAACACATTAAGAAATTCTTAAACAACTTCCCTGAATAATTGTCGCCCCGTTCAGAATCTAAATCTAAGTCTAAAACTTCTCTAGGGTAAAATTTTGTTTAACCTTAAGAAAAAGACCCTA
>SNQJ01S0104952.1:7239-30194 GCA_010110895.2 Picea sitchensis
ATTAACCAACAACTTCAATAGTATGCAATCAACCTATTTAGGAAAAATCCATCATAACCAACCCTTTCATATCTTTGAGCAACCAAGGAGAATGATTTTGAAGAGGGGTATGGGGTACTTGCTCTCTGTTTGATGTCATTGGTTGGGAGACATGTATGACATGATTCTTTCCTACTAGTGCTTAGACCAGAGTTGCAGAGCTCCCCTCTCTCTACATGTGCGTTGAGCAAATGAAAAACTAAAGGGAAGGGAGTGGGTTTTGTATTTTTCCAAAATTTTAAAGTTTTTCCTTTTTTCCAAATTTGCATGGGGGAGCTGTGTGGCATGCCCATGCGCTTCGCCCCCTTTTCCCTTTTTCTTTATTTTTCAATATTTTTTTATTTCCCTTGAAAAATGTGCAAAGTCAACCCTTTGACTTTGACCTTCATTGATGGACCTTGAAAATGAGGCTAGATGAAGCATAGTTAGAACGTAACATGGAACACACCATCAGAAAGGTCTTAACAAGCCCATCATGATTATGTAATAAAAAACCTGATCTTGTGCCACCTAGGTTCTCAATTTTGGCCAAGAAAGTATGCTCTCTAAGACCTTGATTTGCTCGTGGGGCCCACAAAATTCCCAACATTGTGAAAGATGCCACATGGACATGCAATATCCAATCGAGGTAAACAAAGTATCGATGGGAAATTATCAATGAGTAATTAGAAAATGTGGGCATTAAAACTTGAGATGAGGGTGTTAATTAATATTTTGGCTGACCTGAACCTTTATCATGCAAGTTGGTTAGACCATCCTACCTCAACCGGTTCATAGATTTGTAACAACTTTGACTGGGTCATATGATGTCGAAATAAGGAAAATCATACACCGTTGGAAATATTTTTGAGTCTACTACAACATCATAATTTTTTTTTTATTTAAATCCTATCAACAACAATTTTTGAACCCTGAACCACTGTCACCAAATTGGCCTTTGAAACTAGTCTTGAAAGTGCAAAGACTCATTCTCAACAACTGGGGGTCGAAACCAAGCACATGATATATCGTTGGGAGGGTATTACACTGCCCTACATCACCTCTAAGCCTGATTTTTATTTAATTAAGACATCATAACATAAACTAATAGGGAAGTCACATCTATGGATTTTGTCCATTCACAAGGTGCACAATTTGTGCCCTTTGTAGACTGGTCATACAAAATCATAATGAGGAAAATGATAGCTCTTTGGAAATCTTATCCCGAGACCTCTTGGGTAATAATACTAAATTTTCTACAAAATGAACAAATTTCATTTTCTTTTTTGTGAAAGATCCTGTCCCTTTGGGACCCACCCAGTGACTAGCGAAAGGAACCAACATTGAAATTTTTTCAAACCAAGTCTTCAGTTCATGAAATATAAATTGAGTAGCCTTGACACAGGGAATTATGATATGGGAGGGTTTCATAACTTGAAAATAATATCAGGATGGCCTCTTCTAGGGGAAAATATTAGGTTTTTGAAACAAGTCGAACAAGGATGGATTGAGCTCGCTTGGATGTCGACAAGTTGTTGTTGGACATAATGCTAGTGATGGTTGTTGTGCATATGTCCAAATAGGTGATAGCAAGCTAGGGAGAACCGTGAATTTGAAGTCCATTTATCCCTACTATCCCTTTGATTGACAATGGAGGCACTGTAATGGTCCAAATTCTAATTCAATTAATTACATAAATAAACCTAGCACTTTGCAACCATTAAATGAAGATAGTAGAAATACAATGATTATGATCATGTAATTCACAAAAATGAATGAATGGTGAGAATCTTACCTGAGAGTTGAAGACATTGACTTACTTGCAACTCGATAATTGTCGAATTGTTGTGCTCCAAGATTTGATCCAACATATCACAATAGAGTATGGGGGACGACTCTCCTCTCAACCAACCCATCAATTATCATGAATGAGAGCCCTCGAGACATCAATCAACTACCTATGACAATGCCCAATCCCTACTTCCTAAGAGTTATTCTAAGCCCTAACCAGAGATGCTTACATATTTTTCCTTCTTCATTTATATAGAATTCCTTTTTCCATCCATGCAAAGAAACCTCATGATTAGATTCCACTTGTCACCATGCAATTTCCTTTTTCTTATCGTAACTTTTCTTAATTGAGTTTTCCTTAAATTTATCTTTTCTTATTTTAATCCTTTTATTCTAATAATAAAGTAATTCATTTTATTTATTTATATTTAATCTTTTGATTTATTTATTATTTCTTTTCTTCTATTTTCATGCCTTTATTTATTTATATTGTTTATTTAATAATATAGGGCATTACATACACCCCCTCTTCAAGTAACTTTGTCATGAACTTAATGTTAATTATGTTACTTATAGGTTTTTTTATTTTCTCCTCGTATAATCCACAACTTCCTTTGTTGAACTAGTATAAAGCCACCCAAGTGACCGCAACATGCATCGAAAGCTCCCAGAAATCACGAGAAACACTCTAACAATTATTTCCAACTTTCAGAACCATGCTTAAATCCTCTTGGTCTATCAAGACTCTAAGGCACCACACCTCATCTTGGTGTATCAGGGCTCTAAGGAACTAGACCTCATCTTAGTGTATCAGGGATCTAAGGCACCGTACCAAGGCATCTCAGTCTATCAGGGCTCTAAGGGACCAGACCAAGGCATCTCGAAAGGTTGGACCAAAAAATCTCTCCTTATACTCCCTCGAGTACACAACCCCAGGCATCAAAGTCCAATACCACAACTCCACCAGTGAGCAACAATTGAGCCCTTTTTTGGACTTCGACATCACAACTCCAATATTAGGCACTCTAGCAATCTCAAGATGGTCCCATGTCCATCTAGAATTATACACGGAAAAAGAACCATTGGGATATGTTGGTTGATTGAGTTTGTCCCTAGCCCATAAGGTGTTACTTTGAAGATATTCTCCTTCATAGGTATGGGATCCCACAAGATCATCAAATAAAATGGCCCTCTCGGTCCACTAGTGGATAACCTGACAATCTCCACCTCACAACATACAACCAATGCATTAATTATAATCATAATATCAAATTTCAAAGAAATAATCCACATGTTAATGCTCACATGTCACCATGAGAACAAAACATCATTCTCATCACCACATGCTTATACATGTCATCATAAAATGTCTTATCATAGATTTAGATTTCCATGCAATTACATCATGTCATCGCATCATGAGATACTATTATAAGAAATATAACCCCAATGCATATTTATCAAAGACATAACCTTTCATCAAAATAATTAAATGGAATCACATGTTAACCTAACATAACATCATATATAAATACCACAATGTTCTTAAGATAGTATAACATCATGAATATGATAATTATTAATTATCTCAACAAATAATGCATGCAAAGTAATAAAACATCATGGACATTCTTATCATGATTCATCAACAAAATCAAGCCACTAGCTTGCATGATTATATATACAAGGAATACTAGCTATCACATCTAATGCAAGAATTGTCGTCAAAACATCCATCTAGCACATTAATCTACTTGGTTAAATATGTCAGTCCATGCTAAATGTACAAAGGATCAGTAGTACTACGAGTGTATGTTCTCATCAAGATTCCAATTGTTTCCCAATAATAATTTCCTCTTCTTTCCACAAGAAAGTTGACAATTTATGAGGTAGGTATCGTCAACCTATTATTATGCTCAAGTTTCCATATATTTTCCTTATTTGAGTACACCATTAACTTCCAAGTTAGACTACATCATCTAGAGCCACATTCTCTAGGCATATATTATTTCCACCTAGTGTAATCTGGTGAAATTCAACATTAAGCTATTATTAGCCTTACTAGCATGCCTTAAATCATCAATATTAGAATTTATATTCTCATCCTTGTAAACTTTTTATCATTCACCAAGGTTCTTATGTCACTTACATCACTAGCTCATACATTCAAGGACCACTATATCCAATAGCATGTAAAGACCAGGTCATCATTATTTTAGTTATCATCTTTCCATCTTGGAAGGATTAACTCACCTAATCCAAATACATAACTAGTCATTGGCATACCAACATCTTACTCCTCATGATATATGTTTACTCATCAATCTCGAGGACTCAATTTATCACATGGTCTATTTTCTTTTCCTTTTAAGATATAGAAACCAAGAAGTAGACAATTGTTATACTTTGAAAATTTAAACATTTAAATCATTTCCTAGTTTATCACTTGTCATTCATTTCCAATTGTGAGTGTTCTAGTTCATATCTTCCTAACTTGAAACTTTAAATTATATAGGTCATCACTATGGCCCTTACTCAATCATCCTTAGTCATCATTCATGTTGCTCAATACACTCATCAATATCCTTAGGAGAGATTTCCACTTGAGGGAGACACCCTTTCATTGGCATCACATAAATTTTCCTTAGGTTTTATTACGTTTTCATACTTCCCCTAACACTCCAATGCTATCCATTAGGTATACACCTTAAGGGAGTCGTATGAGCTTTAATTAACCACTCTAATCCAAACAATTCCATNCAAGAAGTAGACAATTGTTATACTTTGAAAATTTAAACATTTAAATCATTTCCTAGTTTATCACTTGTCATTCATTTCCAATTGTGAGTGTTCTAGTTCATATCTTCCTAACTTGAAACTTTAAATTATATAGGTCATCACTATGGCCCTTACTCAATCATCCTTAGTCATCATTCATGTTGCTCAATACACTCATCAATATCCTTAGGAGAGATTTCCACTTGAGGGAGACACCCTTTCATTGGCATCACATAAATTTTCCTTAGGTTTTATTACGTTTTCATACTTCCCCTAACACTCCAATGCTATCCATTAGGTATACACCTTAAGGGAGTCGTATGAGCTTTAATTAACCACTCTAATCCAAACAATTCCATATTATTTCTATTCAAATTGAGTACATTGCTCACTATTACTAAGATTCTTTGACTGACTAGAAGATTACTACTTCTAAAAAAACCTTCTTAAATAGGTTAACTATCCCCTAGGTGTAGTTCCATATTATCTTAAGGTATATACTCATTGCTTCCATTTTGGATTTCCATTGATATGTACTTTCATGGAATTTGTACTACTATTCTCTCAATTGGATCATTATAATTTCTTCACATCTTTCCTAAATAACTAGTGTCTTCTTTACTTCCTCGACCAATTGAGCATATTATGTGATTGCATATTACTTCATATCCAATGGTCTCTTTGTAAGTATCAATCCTCTAAGTTTATACTGTCAGGAACTTAAGATACATCTTAACTTTTTTTCCTCATGCACTCATTAGTGCATGACTACAACATAAATCCATTATCTTCTTTCTTTATTTATGAAAACCGACATGTTATAGCACACACCAAAGGGTGCCATCAACCCCTTTTAGACTATATATATAATCTTTTCCTATACGTTTCTTTGAAGGTTATATTGTGACTGTGAATTTAATCATATCTTAGTTTTGGGTCATGCCATCTTGTAAGGGCATAAGTTTCTTCTATCCCACACATAGTATCATATGTTATTTTATTTTTAATTTCTTGGTCCAACTAATAAGACTCATGGTATACCATTCTTCCCCTCTTAAAGAGGCGACATCCTTGAAGAAACATCAACCAAATAACCTTTCCCCGATGAACTCTTTATTTACCTTGCATAACCTTTTTTCTTTTGTGAGCAAACCAAACTAGATATTCTATTTATCAAAGAGGTAGAATATATACATCAACCACTTGGTTGTTGATCTGCCACTAGGGAAACCAGACCAACAACAATGGAGCAAACTAGATGTCCATAGAGTTTGACCTAATTTCAGTATTAAAACCAAAATTTTATAATTGGAATAATATTCAAAGTATCTAGCTATCATGCATATCTATCTAAATAAGTCTAAAGTATGAAAAAAAAAACATAATTCAAAAAGATATTGAGGAGGACGGCTACATGCCCTCTCTTGAAGAGATTTCACAAGCATGGGGGAATTGGCTTGTTGGTTCTCCGCACGACAGTCTTGAATATTTAGGTGAGCCCATATATCCTGGAGTTACTGGTGAATCGTTGCAAGTTCTTCCTGCATTTTTTCCTTGTCCTCTTCACTGTCCAACAACATCTTACCCAATTTTTTTTTATATGCCAATACAAATCATTTGTCTTCAGGAATTTGGTATCCCTGGCTCGTGAGCTGCCCATGTTAAGGACCCAATTTCCAATCTCTACGTCGACCTCCCAATCATGAATTGCCGCGTCCTCTTGATGAACCTCCTCTTCAATAGAGGCAAGGGAAGTTCGAATACACAGAGGAATTTGCTAGTGGAATTTTGTTGCTGCTTCCTGAGCGGATTGTTATACTCGTGGGCTTACCGACTCAGAGCTTATATTGTTGGAGGACCCCTGCGCCCTCGGCGGTACCCTCATTCATAACCTCGTAATGGCGGCATTTCAACAGGCAAGAATAAACACACAGGAGAAATACACAATGGTGGAAGTTTTGCAACAAAGAATCCTCCTCACACTATGTCACCGGGTCGAATGGGTGGAAGCCATCTGCAGCGAGCAAGCTTCCATATAAATACACGACCTGGCTCCAAATAATACTCCTCATGCCAACGAAACAATCCAACCCTGCAGTGAATTGAAGCCAGTTTGAATGATGATGGTTCCCCAGAGTGCTGTAAATGTTGGTACCAATGAGTGAACATCTTGGTACCAACTCGCATCGTTAACGATGCCTCACACAAATATGCAATCATATCCATCCTCCTCACATTCGTTGCCTTCCAAGTGTCACTAGTCATGGTTGTCATCACGTCACTCCCGGATGCTTCTCAAAGGAAAAATCCTCTCCCAAACACCTCATTCAATGATACTTTGCATAACCTTAACTATTCATAATTCAAGCAATTATCATACATCTATCATATATCTTTATCAATTATTCATATCAACACTCAATTATCATTTTCAAATTATATCATAATTGTAAAATTATAAAATCTTTTTCATTATAATGACTTAGAATATAGATATAATCAAAACAAGATATTTTTTTTTTAACCACAATAAAATAAAGAACTAGAATACCATATCATATTTTAAACTTTCATTAGATTTCCTTATTTATTTTAGCGCATTGCATTATTTTAATGATAAAAACTATGGACATTAAAATTATATATATATATATATATATATATATATATATATAGATATTTAACTCTTTAGGTTTGAGTTATATATATAAGATTATTTAACTCTTTTCTGGTTTTGAGTTATATATATATATATAGATTGATTATTTAATTCTTTTATGGCTTTGGATTATATCCCTGTATGTACCTTTTTGGAACTCATAAAAAACCAAGTAACTTTCAAAAAGAATATGTGTCAGAAAATAATATTTGTTTTTCACAAAAGAGGAACCCTTTTGAAAAAAACTACATTGATTATTTAATTATTTTCTCGCTTTGGGTTTTTTTTTTCCATGAAAAATTTTCTCGAATTTATTATAGGTATAAATTCATTTACAAAAAACCGCAGCTTCATGCTGGGTAAGTAGAGTTGTGCATTTGCTAGGATAGGACTGGTATTTCAATTGCATACCGAGCATACAAAAATAGGCCTGTTCTTTTCAATCAGAACCGTGCTTATAAGAGGAGAAAATCGACCACTATAAAACATGAACAGTCCCCTCTCAAGTTCAAAAATCGCCCATGGATCTGCGCGCCATCCTTCAACTTTCACCTCTCCTCTGTTCAATCAAATAGAGACATGATAGAATTTTCTTAATAGGATGGAGTAAAATGGATGGGCGATTACAATCTAAAACCGGTCCACTCCATTGTATGTCTCTCACTTTTGCCAAATGCCTGAGATCTATCCAGGGAGATAAAAAGCCAAAAAACCAATGAAAGTAACAGAAGCATGGATTACAGTGCTGTCTTCACGCAGTCCAGAGGGGCCGTTATAATTCAAAGATGTTGATCGAAGATATAGAGCTCTCCTGTCCTCTATCACAGTGGAAAATGGAGAGTCTTCCAACCACTTCGCTGAGAGCCCTCTTGGAGAGTGCATCCGCCTCGGAGTTATGTGATCTAGGAATATGACGGAAGCTGATATCCGAGAAGAGCTTGGACAACTGCTGTGTTTTTTGTTTCCATCATTCAATGTGACTGGATTGGAGATTGTTGATTCGATTGATCCAGTCGATGACTACTCTCGAGTCTCCGAGAACAAGGAGGTGATTTAATGACCAAAGGGAAGCAAGGGTGAGAGAAGCCCATAAGCCCAAAAGCTTCGCTTTGGTGTTTGTGCCCTCACCGCAGTTTATAAACCATTTTGTGATCCTTGACGGGTGAGACCTGAAAGTGCCTCCAACCCCACAGCATAATCCGGAGGAAGCGGTCGCGCCGTCAAAACACACCAGGGAATGGCCTTCAGGCAAAATATAGTCCACAACAATGAGAGGGAGAGCCTTTACAGTAGACTGTTTCCACTGGAAGGAAGCCAGAGTTCTGTGGAAAACAATAGAGGAGGAAGGTGGAGTGTCCTCAAATAAGGTCTTGTTGCGCTCAGTCCAGAGGTGCCAGCAAACCAAGGCAGCCAGTGTAAGAGGCGCTGATTTTTTCGAGTACCAGGAGGAGAAGCAATCCGCAGTGGTGACGCCAGTCCAGGTGAAGGGAAGAGAGAAATGATTTATTAATCTGCTCCAGACGTTTACTGTGAAAGGGCAATGAATCAATAGGTGATGGATATCCTCAGTTGCTCGGTGACAGAGATAGAAAATGTCGGGACCGTGCCGGCCTTTCCTACGTAGCTCCTCCCAGGTGAGAGCTTTCTCACTTGCATAAAGCCATATAAATAGAATGACTTTAAGGGGAATCGACCATCTCCACATCTGGAATAGCCACGGTGAAATAGCAGCGTCCTCTTGTGCTGGTAGAAGGGTCGCATATAAGTTTTTTGCTGTGACTCTGCCAGTGGCATCACCTCCAGCCTAGAAGAGAGCGTCCCACGTGGAGTTGAGGGAGATACCAGCTTGTCTTAGGGCTGCTGAGAAAGTACCCCATTCCCGGGCCATCGATCCAAATAGTGGAAAATCCGTACTATGTAGCCAACGATCCAGGAAGGGAGAAGTGTTGTTTTCCACCTTCACCTGTGCAAGAGTAAAGAAATTGTAGGAACCAAGCAGCGATCTAAGCGGCAGTGGTAGGATCGATCGATCATCCAAGCCAAGTAATTTGTCCCTGCCCAAGTAGATTTCAGAACCCGATCCAGGTCGCCAACGAAGCCAATGCAGGATCACCTGGGAGGAAGAAACCAGACTCCTCCAAAATGGAGAGACTCACTTCTGTAGGAGATGAGACTTTCTTAGCCATAGATGAAGTGGCTGGGAGCCCAAATACTTATCTATAATAACTCGGTGCCAAATACTGTCGAGGGTGACAGCTCTCCAGAAGGAACTAGCAAGAAAGGCCGTGTTGAAGATAGCAAGGTTTTTTAATCCCCAACCCCCGGACCTTTTTGGTCTAGAGAGAGTCTGCCAACTGCAGAGATGATAACGACGCTTCCCTGCATGGTCATTCCATAGAAAATTGAAAGAGAGTCTGCGAAGCAAAGAAATGATCTTGTTGGGAATCCG
The DNA here is from genome assembly GCA_010110895.2 of Picea sitchensis. Taxonomy (NCBI): domain Eukaryota; kingdom Viridiplantae; phylum Streptophyta; class Pinopsida; order Pinales; family Pinaceae; genus Picea; species Picea sitchensis. The sequence continues at coordinate 16,935 of SNQJ01S0104952.1, forward strand.
TTCCAGGGTCATCCAGTAAACCGCCATACTTTCTAGCACCGACTTTACCAGTATCAGTCGTCCACCCAGGGAAAGCCATTTATTGCACCAAAATCCAATTCTCCTTTCGAAGCTGGCCACTAACCAACTCCATTCAATTGAAGAGGAGGCTCCTGGTTTCAGTTGGTATCCAAGATACGTGGAACCCAAGTTCAAGTCTATAAAAGTGTATAGTATGGAAGCTTTGAGGCAAGTGAGATCAGCCTCGGAGAGGCCCCAATAGTGAACTGTAGACTTTGCAGGGTTAATGGACAGCCCTGAAACAGAACAAAAGTGCTGTAAAATGTCCAAAATCATAAGCCACTCAGCTAAATCCGCTTTTGATAAAAGAAGAAAATCATCAACAAACATGAGGTGGCTGATGTTGATGAGATTTGAAACCTTTATGCCAGAGATGCAGTTATCTGAGATGCTTTTAGTGAGGAGGAGACTAAGGCCTTCCATAATTAGAATGAAGAGGTAAGGTGAAAGTGGGAAGCCCTGACGGAGTCCCCTTTCACAATTAAAAAAACGAGTCGCCTCGCCATTTATTAGCACTGCGAAGTTTGCACTAGAGACACAGGACATTATCCAGCCAGAGAAGTTGACGCCGAAACCCACTGAGTGAAGGATTAGTCTCAGAAAATCCCAATCAACGCTGTCAAAAGCCTTTTTGAGGTCTAACTTCATGATCAGCGCCTTTTGATTCTTCTGTTTGATACTGTGGATGCTCTCATGGGCTACACCGATGGCATCATGTATTCTTCTACCCTTTATAAACCTGAGTTGTTCAATAGAGAGACTCCGTTATATCCCTGTATGCGCCTTTTTGGAACTCATAAAAAACCAAGTAACTTTCAAAAAGGCATATGTGTCACAAAATAATATTTGTTTGCCTATTTTTTAATCATTTGATTATTTGTCTCTTACAAAAGAAGATTTGCCTATTTTTTAATCATTTGATTATAGCCATGGTGTATAGCATACTTCCAAGCCCACAAGAACAAAATTCAACATTTTTATTTATTAAAAACAAAACGAATGAGGATTTTCCTACCCAATGCTTAAGTTCCCTAAATTGAGTCAACTTAACATTATATGAATAATTGAGGTCTGGCCATTCATTTTAGCCAAATGTTATGTCGCCCATAAAAGAAATTATCCATTTTACCCTATCATATATGAGCTCGGCTCTAGAAATCATTTATAATTCTGATTTCTGAAATCTTTATTGATCCCCACACGTCTAATGATATCAAACATTCAAAGGTGATGGAAGATAAAAAAAAATTGGATGGAATATTTTGGAAAACTCAGAGTGCTTCCCTACTTAGTGAATGGTAAATGGGGTAAATGGTCAGTCTTCATTATAGGGTCTAATTTCAAGGGGAAAAGAGATTTAAACTCGTGACTTCCTCGGCTTGGGATAGAGTTCTTCTACTCTGGGGTAACGTCACCTCTGGCTCAAAACCACTTAAGCTATCCCTTGAGGCTAAAAGTCCTGAAAGAAATCATTTAACCAGTTATGAAGAAAAAGTTTTGTAAATCTTTATATTTCTGAGAAAATAATGAAGAGAAGTTGAAGGCGCTAAAAGAGATCATTTAACCAGTTATGAAGAAAAAGTTTTGTAAATCTTTATATTTATGGGGAATAATGAAGAAAAGGTGTGATAAAACTGTAATACTGTAAAATGACCCTTTTGGCAAATCTATGGAGCGGAGTAGTAACTTCGTTTTTCAAACCAAATTTCAAATAAGAAGATCCAAGCTCCGAGCCCAGCTTTAAATTCAAGAAACTCAATCACCATTTATGAATCTCTAAATGCATGGAGTTTTTGTGCATGGTATAAAAACCCTAACAAAGTTATTGAGAAGGGAAAGAGTTACCTCGAAAGCAGTCATTATGCCGACTTTTCTTGTACAAAATGAGAATGTAACAATTTTGGTTGAATTTACTTATGGGCCATATAATGCCATAAGCATTTTGCAGTTGGAGGACCATATAATGTGTTTCAATTTGGCATTTATTTATTCTCTGATATTTTGTACAATTTTCAACAAACAATCCAAACAATAGAGAGAAACTCACAGGCAAGATCCTTTATAACTATGTAGCAGCTTCTAGCCCAATTTATGAGACTTTTGTATCAATGATTTATACCCTGTCACTCATCAATTCATGGGATCAGTTATTCTTTTCTGATCGAATCACCACCAACAGTGAAATAATGAATGAATCTTCCACCGAACTAAATTGCAACTGTGAAATAATGAATGAATCTTCCACCGAACTAAGTTGCAACTATGTATTAATAAGATAGTAGGTTTTGAAAATATATATTTGACCCACAAACAGAAGCAATCCAAATTGAAATGAATAACATTGACTGAATTCTGGAAATCTATAGCTAAGACCTAAGATGAGTCTTTCACAATATAAGAGATTCTAGATTGAGGAGGGTTTTTTTCCAGAAGACTTCCTATTAATAGTTTGAAAAGAAATTGTTCATCATACATAATTATGCTATAAAATTTCTTTAATTCAATAATCATAAAAATCTAAGAAAGAATGATGTGAAAAGCAATCATAAGTATATATTCCTAGCAAATTTATATCAACAATGCTAAACCTCTATCTTAAGACAAAATTCTTTTCCTTGAAATATATAAATAAAGAATCCGAATTTGAATTTGCAATATGAAGGATTTCTATGTTTGACTAAATTTGTAGCCATCTTCACAATTGAAATTAAAAAACATTCCAATAATTTCAATAGTAAAAATAACTATAAAATCATTGAAACCCAATACATCACCTCCATCAATGAACCTCTGCTTGATATTTGTTTATCTTCTATATTTATTATAATACTCATAGTATTATCATTCTATCCTCATGTGTTGAAAAGGCGTTGAAAAGGCTCATAGTGTTATCATTCTATCCTCGTGTGTTGATCCTTTTCAAACCCAAACATCATACACGTTTGTTTTTTCTCAATTAACCCTTTATCAAGACCATTATCCCCCTCTCGTCATAATCACTCTTTGAACTTTGTGCTTGTTTCTTTATCCTTTCCGATTTTGTCTAGGTTTATTACTTGGTTATCATGTCTTTGTTTTTATCTTACTATTTAATCTCTTGTACTTTTAATATCATTATCTTATTCATTATGTATTTTTTAATTTCTTATTATCTCTTCTTTAATCTTCTATGGTTACATATTTTCTTTCGGTAAACTTTATTTAATTTTTTTAGTTAGTTCATTATTTTATTTATTCGCAATAGTCATTTTTTTAAGGGTTATTTCCTGAATTTAAATTTTTAAATTTATTTTTGAACATACTAATCATTTAGTAGTTTATTTATTTTATTTATTCACAACAATCATTTTATCAAGTGTTATTTTCTGAATTCAAACCTTTAAAAATATCCTTCAACATATTATTTTATAATCATTTAGCTTATCTTGTCCCTAATGATGGGTGAAGTGTCTACTAGAAACTATCTATATAGTTTATTTCAGAAAGTTCTACAATAATTGTAAAATTCATAAAGATTTATAAACCTCATTACTCACAATGTTGACCATTGTAATTCAAAGTGATAAAATAGTGTGAAATGTGTCAACTTGAAATGTTAATAAAATATAAATGTTGATAAGGGATATCCAACCATGAAAAAATGAAATAGCAAGCATACTAATCTATGCATAGAGGGGATTCAACAACTAATTTCAGCTTTGGAGTGGGTCCTTCCTAATCTGAAGCAAGAGTAGTTCAATCCCTTGGTAGAAAATGTTATTCTAGAAAGTAAATGGAAACCAAAAATTTGTTCTTCTCTTCTATGAAAATTTGGAAGTACAACATTCTATTGAAATAAAAACGAATTTTGGCTTTTGAACATAGACCACTCATTCCAACCTAGAAACTTAGGTAACCCATGCATTCATCTCACTTCCCCTATAATCAAGTCAAATCATATTAAATTAAAAAGAAATACTTAATTTATCTTGAAATGGATTTATTAATGACTTATGCATTAAGAATAGAAAAAGGAATGTTAGGCATGTATAGATGAAAAAATAGATGAGAAAGGAATGAGAAAAAATGGGAATCTTGGGGCTCATCGTACCCCCCAATTGAAGATTGTATGCCCCTATGCAACACATACCAAAACAAATCAAGAATTTGACTAGCTCGTGGCCTTCTTCATTCATTTGTTCTTTGACTATCCCTCTTTGCATGAATCCATTTATTATCATCTATAAAATAATCAAAATAAGTGTTCCTCTCTACATCATCATCCCAAGGCTCGAAATCTCTTTCATCCTACATGATACCCTCAAATATATAACCCTTAATTATTTTTTCACTCATTCACTAGAATGTAGAAATAAATCTAGCAAACCTCCCTAACCATTTTAACGAGTATGACACAAATAGAAAGAATCTATCCAAACTCTAAACACCCTCAAAGGCCTTAGATTTATTCATCTTCAACATGTTCTTTGAACTTGTAAATTCTGAAAAATTAAAATAGATTAAATGATTCAACCTGCCTTGGAAATTCTTCTTCAGTTGATGGTAAACCAATATTTAGTGGATCTAGCATGTGTTGAATGACATCTTTTAGTGGCAATTGTTCTAATAGTAATCTGTATTTAGGATCATCAATAGACATCTTCATTCAAAAACAACGAATATACACATATCCTGACATGTTTAATAAAAGACTCCATGCATTCTTGGATTGATAGCCTTCCAATCCCCATTATGACGAGGCAAGTATTTTAATCACCAATTTACCAACCTTTTTATTGATGCATAAACTAGAAATAAGGCATGTATATAGCATGAGATGAACAATTGTAGCCATCCTTGTACTTGGTGGGAGAGTTTAGTGTAGACCTATGGCACCCCCATCAATGCAATCTTTTAGATTATTTAAAATTAACTCCATTAACAGACCCATCTTATGTGCAACCTCACCTAGACTCTACATGGTAGCATATTTTGGGAAATTGTTTGGGAAATTGTTGAAATGCTTGTTTTATCAATCATAGATTCTTTATTTAGGACATGTCATCTCCGACGAAGGTATCACTATGGATCCAACGAAGGTGGAGGCTATTATAGAATGGCCTACGACCACAAATGTCCCAAAAGTGTGTCGCTTCATGGGTTTAGTGGGATATTATAGACGGTTCATTGAGGGTTTTTCGAAGATAACAAATCCGATTACGGAATTGCAAAAGAAAAACAAGAAGTTTGTATGGACCGAGAAATGCATGGAAGCATTTCGAAGGTTCTAGGAGTTGTTGATGACAACGTCGATACTAAAATTCCTTGACATGGACGAGAACTTCTTGGTATGCACAGACGCATCCAAGGAAGGCTCAGGTGGAGTCTTGATGCAAGACGGTCGAGTGATCGCTTACATCTCGAGAAAGTTAAGAAAGCATGAGGAGAACTACACGACGCACGATTTGGAGTTGTTAGCCATTGTGTATGCCTTGAGAATTTGGAGACACTACCTAATTGGATGGAAATTCGAACTAAAAACAAACCACTTTGGTTTGCAACACATTTTTACGCAAAGCGGCTTGAACGCGCGACAAAGGCGTTGGTCGAAATTGCTTAGCGAGTAGGATTTCGAGTTACCTACATCAAAGTAACATTGAACAGAGTGGTTGATGCGTTGAGTCGGAGACCACACATATTTTTGGTGATACCTCTTTAGACGAATCCACGTGAAAAGATTCTAGCTATACAACGTGACGATGACTGGTATCAAGAGGTTAAGGAATTTATCGGACAAAACACCATGTTGGTACCAAAATTTGAGGGATTTACTGTGGACAACAATGGATTAATGAGATATAATAACTGGATTTACGTACCTCCCAATGATGAATTGAGAAGTTTGATCCTAAACGAAGCTCATAGAGCAATGTACATGGCTCATCTTGGATTCACGAAGACGAGGGCGGACCTTAAACCCTTATTCTTCTGGAAATGAATGAAGGTGGACATAGTCAACTATGTGGAAAGATGTCTAGAATGTCAGCAAGTGAAGGTTGAACATAGACATTCAACATGATTACTACAACCACACACTATTCCAAAATCAAAATGGGAGGTCATTTAGATGGAATTCATCATTGGATTGCTACTGACGACAAGGAGGCATGACTCGATTTTCGTGGTAGTTGACACTCTGACGAATAGTGCACATTTTATCCCTGTGTGTACGATGTATCAGGAACCTGACATAGCTAGAGTTTTCATCAACGAGATTGTGAGGTTGCATGGTGTGCCTAAGAGGATCATATCTGATAAAGGATCGATGTTTACAGGACGATTTTGGACTAGTTTCCAAGAGGCCTTGGGGACCCAACTTAACTTTAGTACCACATATTACACGGAGACATGTAGGCATATAGAACAAACAAACCAAATCTTGGAGGACATGTTGCGTATGTACGTGATGGACCAACAGAAGAATCGGGAAGAGTTATTGCCACTGGTAGAATTTGCATACAACAACAGTTATCAAAGCACCATTAAGATGGTGCCATTCGAGTTTCTTTATGGGCGACCGTTTCAGATGCCTTTGAGTTGGGATCGGCTTGAGGATGGGGTCCTGGTAGGACCAGAAGCAATCCAATAAATGGAATAGAAAATGCAAACCATAAGACAAAGGATCAAGGAAGCACATGATCGATAGAAGAGTTATGTCGATGCACATCGTGTCGATCATAGTTATGAAATTGGTGATCGAGTCTTCTTGTGGGTGAAACCGCACAAGAGTTCGATCAAGTTTGGAAAGGGTGTTAAACTGATCTGGATTATTTTCGGCACGAAATGAGATCGGAGATATAATAAAGAAATGCACAGAGATATCGCAGATATTCAATAATATAACAAAAATATATCAGAGATGCAACCATAAACACATATATACAGTAATACATGATTTCTATTAATGAAATAAATGTACAGAGNAGATGAAGCGCCAAAAGTCATGTGGGCCCCGTTTGGGTAAGTTAGTACATCAACTTCCCAGGGTCGTAACTTTTGCATACGATCTCCGTTTTAGGCGTATGATAGCTCGTTGGAAAGGTATCGTCGAGGAGATTCATTTTGGGGGCTCAATATGCCTTTGGATACCATTGAGAACCTCTATCTATAAAAACCTTCATTTGGGCCCTCAAAATGGCCCCGAAAGTTAAAAACTACTAAAAATAGTAAATTGCCAAATTTGCTAGAAAACTGTTTTGAGCCAGTCGGAAAAGGTGGGTGGCCACCGATATCCACCTGGATCATAAACTCTCTCCTAGGTTCATGGGACCTTTCGAAGTTGTTGAAAGGAAAGGGCCCATGGCATATCGACTAGCCTTGCCCGATTATTTGAGGCGTATGCACGATGTTTTTCATGTGTTGGTCTTGAGACATTATGTTAGCGATCTGACACATGTGATTGACATGAGTTCCTTGCAAGTATCGAACGAGTGTGCGCTTACGACAGAGCCAATTCGCATTCTAGACCATCGCATTCGACAACTACGACGTCAAACAATCGATCAAGTTTAGTTCCAATGGGACAATTATAGTCCGCACTTGACTACCTGGGAGGACGCATATGATATGCATCGACAGTTTCCATTTTTGTTTGATAGCTAGACATTTATATATTGTCAGATACTTTATTTCTGCACTTGTATATTGTGAAACTTTGGGACAAAGTTTAAAACAAGAGGGGGTGTATGTAACATCTTGCTCTTGCGCACACCTTCTGTGAATTATTCTTTGAGGACACTTGCATGCAAGTGATCTGGTTCATTATATGATTGACTGCTTTGCTTATGGATTCTGATGATGAGACTGTGGATTATGATGTTATGATATGTTATTTATGTATAGACATGTGCTATTGATTGGTTTCTCTTGAGTGTGCAAGACTCTTGACAGATTGAGGATGTTGATGGCATCGATGGACCTCCTTGGACTCTAGATCGAGTCAGGGAGTGGAATGAATATGGTTCGAGTATTTCTGTTATTGCATATGTGACATATGATTGAGTATATTATGATGTTGTTTATGGATCGCTGACATGTTTCGTTGATGGATGCAGGCTGATGATTGCTTGCTAATCAGAATCACATTTGGAGTAAAGGGGTCATGCACGAAAACCAGAGATATTGAGGGAGAGGTGTGGCAACAACCTTTCCACAGCCTACTAGAACTCCTGTCATGGCTCAAACTGTAGGTTAACGAGTACTTAGTTCGAGAGATCCACGATGCCATGAGGGTAGATTGAGACAGTCGCTCACAAATATTCTAAAGGGCGCACAATAAGGTGAGTTCCTTATTCCTTAGAGGCCCTTAGTCTCCCACAAGGTCCACTGACGGAGTTTTGACTCCAAGGGTTGGACGTCTACCAAAATCAGTCAAAAAGGCGAGTGACACCCTTGGAGCACGTAGTGTGTCTTGAAGGGCACTTCACATAAATGAAACATGAATAAAGGCGAGTGGCACCCTTGGAGCACGTAGTGCGTCTTGAAGGGAACGTCGTGATTTTTAACACTGGTGAGTCCATGAACCTAGGTACCTAGAAAACAATATCTTATTTTGACTTGGTCAACCTTAAAATAAATGTTGTATGAGTAAAGTTTAAAAATTATAAAATATCCCTTAAAAACAATTTTGCTAAGCCTTGTTGAAATTAGAGCATAGGTCTAAATGGGGAATAAGGACTACAAAAAAAAAACTAATTAATCAATTAATAAAAGGGGGATGAAGAAAAATCAAATTTAGAGTTTAAAGGAGAAAGAATTTATCAAAAAAATTTAAAGTTTAAAGGAGAAAGAATTTATCAAAAATTTAATTGTTGGTTATGTGAAAAAACTTGTTAATTTAGAACTTAGACAAAAAGGGGAAAATTAAATGCAAAAGGAATGTGGAACATAGAAGGGGATCTAGTCTAGAGAACTTTCCAAATTAGAACTCAACTAAGCTTTAAGAAAGACGTCAGTCATTAAGGGAATGTGAGGGAATAAAGGGACACCAAAGAGTGTTTTTAGGAACGCTTTTAGGTGGGTGAGGGAAATTGACAAATTAATTTAATTAATTAAATGAAATTCTAGTGCAACTAAGGGATCATGTGACTAGTGTACGAGGGAGAATTTTTCCTAATTAATTTTTAATAAAACAAATTTAATGTGCAAATGGAAGTGTCACTAGGCAGAACTCTATAAAAGAAATGGCGGAGAAGGGGAATGGATCACGACTGGTATGCATAAGGTTATGCTGTCGGATTTTTCTTTTGACTGATTTTTCTTGTGGGAGTTGGGAAACCCAACTCGCATAGAGAGTGGTAGCTCAACCTTGCGAGGCGAGCTGAGAGATACCTTTCTCTGGTTTGTGTGTGTGGCCCCTTTGCATCTCGGGGGGCTCAGAGGGAAGACAAGTAACCCTAGCATTGTCTAGGAGGTACTGGTGAGGTCTTAACGATTAGCAAGCGGGAGCGAGGATGATCGCTAGCAACCAAAGAACATCAACAAGCCGTCAGCCAGATTACGATACACATTTTTGAATTTGCAGTTGTAAATTAGTTAGAAGTGTACACAGATTTATTATTGATGGATTTGTAATGGTTGTCTGATATGGTTAGGCATAGTCCCTCTCTTAGTTTTTGTTGTGTCTTTCCTAGTTTTACTAATGTAAATAAACTCGGTGTGTGAGCAAGAAAAACGCCCAACATAGGGGCATGTTGTCTCTGCATTTTTGCTGTGTCTTTACTTGTTTTATTAATGTGAATAAACTCTGCGTGTGAGCAAGAAAAATGCCCAACATAGGGGCATGTCTCCTCTGCGTTTTTTTTGTGTCTTCCTTGTTTATTTTGATTTGATTAAACTCTGCGTGTGAGCAAGAAAAATGACCAACATAGGGGCATGTCTCCTCTATGTTTTTGTTGTGTCTTCCTTGTTTATTTTGATGTAATTAAACTCCACGTGTGAACAAGAAAAACGCCCAGCATAGGGGCATGTCTCCTCTTTGTTTTTGTTGTGTCTTTCCTTGTTTATTTTGATGTGATTAAACTCTGCGTGTGAGCAAGAAAAACGCCCAGCATAGGGGAATGTCTCCTCTACGTTTTTGTTGTGCTTTCCTTGTTTATTTTGATGTGATTAAACTCCGTGTGTGAGCAAGAAAAACACCCAACATAGGGGCATGTTGTCTCTGCATTTTTGTTGTGTCTTTCCTTGTTTATTTTTATGTGAAAAGACTTTGCGTGTGAGAAAAAAACGCCCAGCATAGGGGCATGTTGCCCTTGCATTTTTGTTGTGTCTCTCCTTGTTTATTTGATGTGATTAAACTCTGCGTGTGAGCAAGAAAAATGCCCAGCATAGGGGCATGTTGCCTCTGCGTTTTTACTGTGTATTTCCTTGCTTTATTAATGTTATTATGAAAGTTTATAATAATGTTCATCATTAATGTAAGCTTGTAATAAATGCTCAACTTTAAATGTTTCCTTTTAATAAAATGTTTAAATGAATGGTTATTTTAATGGTTACATAAGCGTTTATTAATGTTATTATTAATGCTAATAATAATGTTCATCATTAATGTCTATTTAATTAACTTTTATGATGAACGATTATTATTAATGTTGTATAAGCGTTATTAATGTTCGATTATTATTACATGTTTATAATTATGTCCATTATTAAATGTCGGTTTTTATTAACTGTTTATGATGAAGGGTCATTATTAATGTTGTTTTAGTAAATGTTTATAGAGGAGTGGTTAAGCAAAGCACGTGAATCTCTTGCGCAAATGGATGGTATGTCATAATGATAGTTAAAGAATTTGATTTCCTTAGCACCTTGTAATCATTGAAAAGTAAGATCAATTACGAGATTATATTTCCTTTGCGCCTTGGAATAAAAGGCTTGGGTATCTTGCACAATAGATGACATGGATGCATGTTCACTTAGATTTAATTTATTTCTTGTGTGCATGAATTTAATGTATTGAATGATGGTTTTAGACGTTTAGTTATTTAGTTTAATTAGTTTGTTCTTGAATGATGGTTTTAAACTTAGTTTATTTCGTGCGCATATGAAAATCTAAGGTATTGAATGAGGTATTGTATAATGTTTAGATTTTCTTCTTGCGCGCAATGAATAGTCAATGCAATGAATGGTTTTTGGTTATTTACTTATTGTGCTCATGGATTTTTATGATGTTTAGATCTTAGACCATTGCGCAATAAAATGTAACGAATGTATTTTCCTTGCGTCGTTGAATTAGCTTGATTGTTATTAGATTTGTTTCATTTATGGATTCCATACAATGTATGATGGTCAAGATTTTTGGACTTCTTGCGCAATGGATTTTATGTCATGTATGATGGTGTGGAATTTTTTTATCTTGTGCCTTGGATGATGATGATGAATAGGTGTTAGGTTTCTTGCTCTATGATCTAAGTTGACACATAAATGTTTACGACTTAGTTTACTAATGCGCTTGTCACCATGTTGCGGTATGACTTCCTTCTGATTGGATTATTTGCGCGCAATGATCAATAAGTGAATACGTTAATGTGACAAATGGATCATGTGCTTACCTTGATAATGATGTTGATTATTGTAATTTGATGAATGATTTAATCGTGCGCCTGAAAGTTTAGTAGATGTTTGTTTGCACCTAAAAATTTAAATAAGTAGATTATTGCGCCTCAACTTATGTCATTGCTAGATGGATTTAGTATTTTAGTTCTCTTGTTCCATGAAATTTTATGTTACATGTGTTGGTTTATTAGAACCTTTGCACCTGGATGATCGTTGATGATGTTATTTAGCTTAGTCGGTTTGGACTTGATCTTGGAGGGTGGGATGTAGATACCTCCTTGTTCCTTAGAACAATCACTAGCCCTCAGACCTTAAATGGTCAAAATCGATGGGAAACCGGGCTTGAGCGTTGCTTATGTATCCTGGAGGTCCTAACCTTGCAGGGTAGGATGGGCGGGTAGTCATTTATAATCTTTATCTGATGAGTGTTGTCTTAATTTGCTCCAAGCTTTATGTGCTAATCTGCGATGCCTTTTATGTTTATGCGTCACTATCCTTCATTGGCGCCTTGATTGCGTTGTTATTTATATCAGTGATGAGTAGTGGGTGATGCTGTTACTTTATGTCTTTGTTCATTTATGATGATGGTTGATTATATGTCGTTACTAAATTGTGGATGTGTCGGTTGTGACGTGATTGATTTCGACGACGTGTCGAGTGTAATTTATTCATTATGATGTCGTCGAGTTGTGTTGCTATGATTTTATTGTTGACATTATGTTCCTAATGCTTAAATTTATTTTTTTACCTATTGTACGTCGTTTTTATGTTGTAACGGTTGGAGCTGTTACAGAAGACTTGCGAGAGGTAACTTTAGCTCATCTAATTTATGGGAGAAAGAGAACAAGTTTGAATCCTTAGCTTAGAAGTGATAGGGAGAATGGGGTTGAGACATATATAAGATATTTATGTTGTATCTTTTTAGGGGTTGCTTTAAAGAACTGTCTAATCATAAGAGTGTGGGGTTGTTTTAAAGAATTGTCTAATTATAAGGGTGTATATATGGTCGATTTAAGGGTTGTTTTAAAGAATTGTCTAAGCATAAGAGTGCATATATGGTTGATGCCTAGGTGTTGTGTTCTAATGGGAAGTGTGAAACATTTGCAAAAATTGCATGAATATGAAAATAACATATGCTATAAACAACCACTTGTCTTCAAAAGAGGGGAGGCCGGGCAACAAGTATATTAACACTACAACCAATCAACCATTATTTTGAAGCTAATATGTTGTTTTGAGCCACATCTTTTGTAACACACCCACTATCGTAATTTTTAAAAATTTTGGGTTAATCTCCCGTACAGGAGAAATCTCCACAAACCCGTATTAGTGAAATGTCAATCCCTGTCTTTATACCAGGATTTGGGGTTCCTTCTATCGGGGTTTTGACACCCACGATATCTTGATAACTACAAACACCGATCTCCGATGTGTTCCTAGCGTATTGGCTTTTCGGGCTAAGTCTTGGTCAATACGACCACAACGTTCACAGGACCACAGTCTTAAATCCTGTCGGGGCTTGGCACCTTTCAATGTCATGGCGCACAAGTCCCCTGGACTCTCGACGCGTCTTTACGCTAACTAGCCCCCTTGGTTATACTATGGTTC
>SNQJ01S0104953.1:0-30194 GCA_010110895.2 Picea sitchensis
TGCTGACAAAGTGGAGGCACTGAAAGGGAGAAAAGATGGGCCCTCCAGGGCCATGCTCAAGTCAATCTGGCTCTCGGTACTCCATGTCTTTCTTGGAATTGGTAAGGAAAATATGCACTTGTTAGTTTTTTCTTGCTCTTTCTTGGTTATTGATGGTTGAAACCCTAGGAGTATGTTGAATACACCCTCCATTAATGCTTCATCTCATTGCTAAGGTTTCTTGAACAAGGGTTGCTAGGAGAAGTACAAGTGTGTACACCCTTCTAGATTTACCCTAGTTAGATTGGCATACCCTAGGGATTAAAAGGGCTTACACCCCTAGGGTTTTTGTTGATCTAACTCTTTATTTTAAGACTCCATTCACCAATTTTTCTGAAGGCACTAATCTGATTTTTGCATTGGAGAAATAAAATAATGCATTGGGAAACGTGAATTTTTGCCATTTCAATTTTTTCCAATTTGGGTTTTGTTCCTTGTTCCTAGCGCACATCTTAGCCACTAGGGCGTCCCCTCTAAAGTGATATTGCTTGCTGCTGTAATAAACTTACATCTTCAGCCATTAGGGCTGCATTAGGGCTGCAAAAACCCTAGTCTTTTGATCTCCAATAACTCTCAATTCAACCGCTGAAATTTGCTAAGTTTTTGCCCACATAATCTAGTGATCATAGCACATATTTTGGCAAGTTTTGATGGTTGAATCTCTGGCTGTAATAATTCTTTTGTTACAGCCATAAGGCTGATTATTATCTCTGCAGAAAGTATTTACTACAACCTTGCATTTTGTGCTAGTATCTTGCTCCTTTAATCTTGAGTTGCACTAGTGTTTTGCTAGTTTATCTTTTGCATCATTTACTTGATTTCTAGCACTTGTTTCAGTAGCTAATTGTGCCATTACATTACTGATATATACTGCTACTAACTGCTGCAATTAGGGACAACAAGCCTAATGTGTTGGTTCGTCATATATTTGGGCTTGTATCTTCGTTTTCCTTGTGTCTTGGGTAGGTACAATCAACATTGGCAAGGTCTACCACTTGGCAACCTTGGCTACCACCAAGACCTTATTCAATCCCTTCTCCACACATAACAACTTGACCTATAGGGGCATCCATTCATAAATCACTTTCCATCTCATTTACCACTAGGGTCACTGTGATTCCCCCCTTGAGGTGATTCTAACATCTCTAAACTGACGAGAATACCTGCCTAAGGTGACCATGGGTAGGTGTTCTCAAAGTTGTCGCCATTTGGTGGTTGGGTCGGGCTATTTCCAACCTACAACTTGTGTGATAACAAGCCCCAACTGCCTTGAAGAGCTTCCTCCCGAGAGAAGTCATCCCACAACCTCTGCCAGTTCGGGAGATGTTCTCATGCTACAACTCCCTTCATGAACAAAGCCCACTTCTCTGAGAACTCATTCAGAGTTGTCCTCACAAGTTCATCATCTTTGACTACCTCTCCAACAACTGTTAACTCATCATGAACCTGTGATATTCTTGGACATCTTTGTGCTCCTGAACAATGCTATGTTAGTCTTGGACATCTTTGTGCTCCCGAGTTTCTGTTACGAACATAAATACATAATAATAATAATAATAATGATAATTTAATTAAATAAATCAAGAGGCACGTGCCTCTTGATTAATACGTGCCTCTTGATTTATTTAATTAAATTATTACTATTATTATTATTATGTATTTATGTTCGTAACAGTTTCTCCCTTAACACCATTTTCCTGTTTTGGTTTCCACTCTGATAAAGCTTTGTCAAAGCCTCCCACATCCCATAGGAATTTTTCTTTCTGGATACATGAGGTATGATATGGTCCTTCACGACATCCAAGAGCATTCTTTTAAGTTTTGGCTTTCACATTTTTCTTATTGTAGGCCTCCAAAAGTGTTGTATCTGTGGGAGCAACCTGGGTTTTCTCCAGAATGTCCCAAATTTCGTTTTCCTCCAAGAACGACACAATCCGCTTTTTCCATGGGCTAAAATTCGTAGCCCCGTCCAACCTGTCCTCAAACCTCAATTCGGTAGCCATCCTCGTCCAATTGACAAACACTACTTTTCCCTTTCTTTATCCGAGCAAAACCCCTGTAATCCTTGCAAATCCTTGTGCCAAAGTCTTCAGTGCCACTCTTCAAAGTCTCAACTCTGAGACCATGTTAATTTCTAGAAACCCAACAATCAAAAGTTGTGGCAATTATTTAACAACTCAAAATTTAATCTACTGTTGATATAAATTCTGTAAACTATTCAAAACATTTACAGCTGAGTTTTAACCAAAAAAACGCATAGCGGAATCATAAACAACACACATTTGAACACATATATTTCTGGGCAATGCCCTTGGAAAAACCTCGAAAGAAGAACCGGTAAATGAGAGGATTTTATTGGCTTCAGAGGAAGAAAATAATTACAACAGCTAATTCAGAAATTTCTTGCAGACCAACAACCTCGGCATGTACGACCTTGCTTTTGCGGCCTTGTATTTTCGGCCCTGCTTTTTCAACCCAACTTTTTTGGCCCTACAGAATTGCCTTTCATCTAGTTGAAAATTTGCCCTCTTAAGTTCTCAGCTCAATGTGTGCCTCTCACTCTCCTTAGATTTGCTTTTATAATCTCTTAATGATCAAATCCCTAACCCTAAGATCTCAACGGTTAGGATGAGATCTTGCCTTCCCAAGATTGACGGTTGTGACTTAATCTCTTGTTGAGATGACTTAAATCACTTAAGTTACTCAACTTTATAAAAAAGTCACTTTAGTCATTAAATAAAAGCCATATTAACTTTATAAATGCAACTATAAAGTTAAAGATTTAGAGAGTGTCGCTTGGACACCTCTACATGCTAGGCACTACCAATGCGGAAGTACCTGTCCGAACTACCCCCAAAACTAACAAAGTCACATAACATTGGGACATGGGGACACAACATATGTAGACCCCTGAAAAACAACACACGGGATGAGCACACACCCACACACACACAAGTAAAATAATAATAAAATTGCGAAAATTAAATATAGACATAAAGATGTATATTCTGGGTACATACAGAAAATAGAACTAGGTCATGATCAAGCACATGTCGGGACACATCTCCACACATTTATTGAACTTTTTGAACATTTAAGATAGTCCAGCCTGGCCCTCTTAACTCAGGCCATTCTCTAGATGACATCATCAAGCCATTGGGGCTTACATAGTAGTTGAGGAGACAACAAGTTCATCTGATTCTAATGCAGATAAGAATCCTTTGCATTGGTCCTTTTGCACGTGATCTAGCCAACTCCCTTTGTCACAAGTGTTTGTTCTTCTCTTCTTACCTCTCACATTGGACCGGTCTCTACTTCATTGTCTAGGGTTTACCTTTCTATATTGTTATTTTGTTTTGGTCCTCCTACTCATCTAGATTCTAGATTTTTTTCAGATGCCATAGGAACTCCTACATGGGCTTTGTAACTTGCTGTACTTTGATCATTTGTAGACATTAATATAGCTTCTTTCTTTCTTTCTTTCTTTGAGCCTTGACTCTGATATTTGAGAAAAGTAAACTCCAGTGTAATTGTGTTTTCATGTCCGAGACAGTTGGAATAATCAATGTAGTCTGATATTTATCCTCGTTGGTTTACTTGGTGATTTCTTCTCTTAATTGTTTTCACTTAAAGCTATAATTTACTTTGTTAGCAATCACTCTCATTTCATAGATAGCATTGGGTGACTTTTGAAAGTGGTTGATTGGCACTAAAGTTTCTAATTGGACAGGATGGTGATGACTGCTTCCTCTATATTGGAGACAACAATGACATCAGGGAACATGCTAGCATTCATAGATCATCCAAGCCAATGGATCAGACGGTAAAAAAGGGCCGATGCATTTTGTTCTTGTAAATTCTACAAATGCCTTTGAAGATTTGCTTGCAGTTGCGTATTTGTAAAAACAATTTTTGCATTTAAAGCTATAAAGCCTCACACTGCAGAGACTTATCTTGGTAGGTCATTGGTGACAATAATCTTATTATGGGCTCCTGTCATATTGCTCATGATTGCAAAGTGGGAAACCACAATATTTTTGCAAATGGTACCCTATTGGGTGGCCATGTGGTGGTAGAGGTAAGCTGTTTGTCTCTTCTATGCAGAGTTGAACGAGGCAACTTATCCATTCTTGAAAGTCCTTATGTTTCAAGTAGCTTATGTCATATACGGATAAGACTCCAAAGTCAACTGGCTTTGATGTTTGAAACATATTTGGGTCACACAGAATCATGTTCATACTGGCGGAGCTGTTGCTGTTCACCAATTTTGCCACATAGGATCCTTTTCTTTTGCTGCTGGAGGCTCTGTGGTAAAGTCAAGTCATTGAACTTCCTGAAAATCCTTTTTCTTGAGCTTCTTTTCAAATTTATCATAAATACCATTTATCAATCGGGAAAGCAAATTGGAATAAATGCTCTGAAATGCTGTTGTTAAAATCCTTCATAATAATATGTGCGTGTGTCCCATATTTTGTACCAAAGTTTTTATTGAACTTTGAAATTATTCTATCTGTGTTATTCAAATACAATGCCTGTCTTACTTTATCATTCTATGCTGTGACACTGTATTCTTCATTACTTACAGGTTTGCTAATCTCTCTTATTGAAGACAGTGAACTCATTGCTTGTAATGTAGGTTACACATGATGTTCCTATGTACACAATGGTAGCTGGAGATCGAGCAGAACTTCGTGGATTGAATTTGGAGGGTCTTCGTCGTCGTGGATTTTCTGATTTGGAGGTTGGTAACATATGATATTGGTTCAGCAGATTTCTTTTGCAGGTTCTAATGTGGTTTGGTGTGGTTAATATTTGTTTTGTCCAGATTCACTAGATGTTGGAGGGCTTTATATTTTAGCATTTAATTATTTTGCTTCCATGTTTCCTCTCACAAATGCATTGTTGTAAATGTCTCTCATCTTTTGGATACTGTAACAGAAGTCCATAACTCATACTGTTTGATTTCTTTTTGAACAAAAGAGAGATTTCTTTTTACATGGTGAATAGAAGAAGTCAAAATGAGTATAATGATCTCATTGCTAAAGCCGGGGAGAGAAACATCTTTATTGTAGTGATCTGATATCAGCAATCATTGTCAGGACTCAGGACTACGAGATTTTGTATATTCTTGTCTTTATCTTCTCTTATGGGTATGCCTGGTTTTATATGTTTCATTTTTAGTCTGGTCAGAAATGCCATATTTATTTACATTATTATCCACATATCTGAACTTTAGGATGCAACTTGTGATTCCGACAATGGCAAAGAACCATACTTTTCTTAGCAATGGACTGTATTTTTGAAACAATTTCATGACTGGAATGATGCTCTCGGTGATGCCAATTCCCAGATTGTTGGTGTTAGTGTATGATCTCAGCTTAGGGCTAATGATTATCACTAATTTTTTTATTGTTATAATATTTTATAGTAATAAATATATATATGCAGCATAGAGGGTGGCATAAAGGGATTTCCTTGTGAAGCAAAGGAAGAATTCTGGTAAGACTGTGCTGTGGTGCGGAGGCATGCTAGATTGTCAAGGAGCAGCGTAAGAGGAAGAATGCAAGGTGATCAAAAGGCTCAATGCTAACAAAAGTGTTGTAGTCTTAAAAGTGAATAAAGTTGGCATTGCTGTAATCACAAATAAAAATGATTGTGGCAAAAATTGAAAAGCATCAAGCGGGAGCTATAGGAAGCTTGACAAGAATCCTATGAACAAAGTGATAAAAGAAGTTACAACGGCTATTGAGAATTCCAACTTAGATGAGGATAAGAAGAAGCATCTTTACCCCTAGCTACCCCATCATGCTAAGAATTTGTGGGATGCCAAAAATTCATAAAGAAGACATCCCACTAAGCCCAATTGTGAATACAATTGGCTCTCCCACTTACCAAATGGCTAAATTCTTAGCCAAGAAGCTAAAACCGCTGGTGGGACACACCCATTCCTTCATCAAGGAATCAAATGGGTTTGTAAGCTTCATGAACAATAAAAAATGGCCCCCTATGGAATCCTCATTAGCTTTGACGTTACTTCTCTCTTTACAAAAATTCTGCTTGGTGATGCAATTCCAGTTATCAGGCGGATTACAAACTTTGACTTGGTAGAAATTTTCCTTAGGTCAATGTTGTTTTAGCTTTCAAGGAGAGATCTTTGAGCAAACTTTTGGAGTAGCCACTGGATTGCTACTTTCTCCCATAGTGGCAAATTTTTTCATGGAACACTTTGAGAAGAAAGCACTAGAATTTTACCCTCTAAAACCAGATTGGTGGGTAAGGTTTGTTGATGACACTGACTTCAAGTGACCTGATGGTGAGGGGGAGCTAAACAAGTTTTCTGAGCACCTGAACAAACAATTAGAATATATCAAGTTCACCTTAGAGGTTGAAGAAAATGGGAGTTTACCATTTTCTAGATGTGTTGATCACCAAGAACCTTGATGGAGCATTGGTGCATTAGGTCTGTAGAAAGAAGACTCATACAAAGCAATATCTGCATGTGGAATCCCATCACCACCTCAAAATATTGGTGACATGAATACGTTGGCAGCTAGAGCTGTAAGGATTTCATATAACAAATATCTAGAGCAACAGAAGACCCACCTTCTCATGGTCTTTAAAAGCAATGGGTACAAGGAATGCTAAGTTAAAAAATCCATTCAAAAAGTGTGTAGAGGGTCACAGCATAGGGAGTGCAATAACCCCCTTGGGGATTCAAAAGTCTTTTTACTGTACATCCAAGGGGTCACGAATAAGCTAGCCAACATCCTCAAAAGAAAGCATATTAGCACTACATTTCTTCCCTTTTGTACCATTGAATGCAGATTTAAATTTTTTAAAGATCCTATAGATCCTTGTGAACATGAGGGCATCTACAAGATTTCATGTTGGTGTGGCAACCCATACATCAGAGAATCTGAATGTTCGATCCAAGTTAGAATTAAAGAGCTTGTGGCTGACATTATGCATGAGTGCATAAAGACTTCAAGACTTGCTGAGCATTCCCATAATACAAAGTGGCTCATCTGTCTAGAGAGTGTTGAAGTACTTGTGAATCCACTAAAACCCAACAAGATGAACCAGAAATCTTCACAATATATCACTCAGAAATTTACTTAGCACATTAAATAATTTTCTGAAATTGTCTTTCTTAGGTTACAGCTAGGTTTCTTCACAAAAAACTAAACAATGCACAGCAGAAATAAATCTGATCTAATGAAGAAGATAACAGCAACCACATCACATGAGAACACCAATATTTTTGGGTAAAATAACCCCTGGAAAAACCCAATGTGGGAAAACCAGTTCTTCAGTTTGTGGATTTTATTATTGCAGCAGAACATATACAGATCTCTTACAGATAAAATCGTCCCAGCCAAATACTGAGGAGAAACCCCAGCGTAATGCTTCCAAGCAATAGTAAGGCCCTTCTCCAAACCCTAGCAAGTCAAACGACTCAGAAAAACTCAGTCGTGAGCCTTTGCATCACCCATATGACCCTCTATGTGAGCTTTGCGTCACCTAGTACGGCTCCCCTTTAGATCTGAAAATTGGCCTCTGCTAAAAGTCAAGGAAGTAGGTCGATCCTATGCAGAAATATGCTTTGTCTCCTCTGCAAACCTGTCCACCAAACCCTCAAGCGATTTTCTCTAGATCACTCTCACTCTTAATGCTCAAATGTGTTGAAATATTGTAACTTTGAAGAATATTTTACCTAAGAGGGAATGTTGAATAATATTATTATGTTAGAGGGAATGCTTGAATAATATTATTATGTTATATTTACTAATTAGGCCCCATGTTTCTGTAAAAGCTGGCCATCTCCGATTTCCTAGGGATACTAGGGAGATCATGTCTCGAGGCCCATAGGTCCGGGACATGGAGTACCGAGAGCAGGATTGATTCTAGTGATGGTCTCCTTGAGGTTCCATATTTCTTCTTCATCAGCCTTGTTCCTGTCAGCAGCAGCAGAATCATCCATCACCTTCAGCTTGAACTTGTATCGGAGAAGACTCTTGCTCCATGAGGTAATTGGTCCAGGTATCATGAGGATGTGTCATATTTGATCATTATAACTTTCAGATATATGCATCAAATTTATTTCATTTCTGACGATTGCTTGATCTTACATTAACCCACTTTGACCATGGTTGAGGGATTGATAGGTGCCCTAGCAAGCTTGTACCTATAGGTTTTAGTTTGTCACCGGGGGTATTTTTGAAGAGTCGTTGTCCGCTCCCATCATATCATCACTCTTACATCTTATCTCCCACTCATCTACCCTCCCTATCTCTAGTCCAGACATTAGATGGACTTGGTTTGTGGGTACACCTGTCTCTGTGGGAAGAAGGGGCTAAAGGCCCAGGAGGTAAAAAGTACCGGTAAGAGATAAAAGCCATAAAAAAATAAACCTAGAGATGCCCCCTCGCCTGTGGATCCCCAAGAAGGCACAATAAAAAATCCTCCCAACAAGAAACCGAAATCCAAGAAAATGACAAAACAAGACCTAGCCAAGAGGATGGGGTCTCATCACGAAAGCCAACCCATATGTTCATATGGGTACCTAGTAGCATGATAATACATTATTCCGTTACCACCGGCAGTGACCTTTGGTTGTACGGCCAAGGAAAGGGGGTCTCATCACAGCCACTTTATCATCTCTCGCGGAAAGTACTTGTGGTACTGACTGCCGCCTTTGGTCACCACGCCAAGGCAAAGGTCCCTAGTTAGACCTTGAAATAAAAGAAAGAAAAAGTAATAAAGAAAAAGAAAGAATAAAGGCAATAAGGGCTTGGAAAGAACTCCATCCATGACAGGTAATAACTCACCTTCTACAAAGGCACCCATAGATAATATCACCCCGGTCTTTCACTCTACCTCAGACAAACCGACATCCTTTGACCACACCAATTGGTATTACATGTCTTGTATGATATCCTCTGGAAACTTTCTCTTTTCTTATGGATGTCGGGCCCTGCTATCGCAGGCCAGGAAGTTTAGGTCATAGACTAGAGGATAAGGGTCAAACTACAAACTGAGCGATAATAGGCACAATGCCTAAGTCCAAAGTTACCCACTGTCACCTCGATTTGGGGCTCTTTCTATTTAGGATGTTTGGTCCAAGGGAGACGTCCCTGTTAATCTGGGGTTTTGAAAGGAATAGGTTCAAAGGATTAAGGCTAGTTTCCTTCACAGATTATCACTTAAGATAGTCAAGTAAAGAATAAACTAACGGAAAGGCACCTGCTATTTAGACAAGACAACAATGAAACTAGTACATGCAATAGTATATTACTTCATAAATCAATGACTATCAAAATTTTAATGTATATGAGCATATACAATAAAGAAATATTAATGTTGTTTGCAATAATGACAATGGCAATATAATGTTACTTTGTCAATAAACACTAGAATAATACAGCATCTAATGAAAATGATCAATCCTTGAATTAAATCAATGTACTAACGTCATTAATTGCTCATGTACAATAGATTGTTGCATCAATACCCTAGGGATGACGTCAACTTCCCTAAGGGTTAGTATGATTTTGTTTAATAAGCAATATAATAGACAAAGAAGGTCAACGCTTTGCTACTTAACCAATGAAAACTACCACCATCAATGTTCATCACAAGATGACCAAGCCAATAGTGTTTTCTATCAACAATAGTTCAAACAAGCCATGACGTCATCATTAATTGCGTAGTTAGAGGGTTTGTCGCTACGTGTATGACGTCACCGGGTTAGTGGCAAGTAGGGTTAGTTAGGTTTCAAAAATTGAAAAGTTTGAAAGATGAATTTGCACAACAAGCTCAACGCTGGAAAGAATACTAGAATACCTGCCTTAGGTAATATGGAGTCAAAAGTAAGGCAAACTTCGTGTGAGGATTAAAATTAAAAGACTAGAAGGTTAGGTTCTATGGTGCCGCAAATATGTGGCCCTAGAATCAAACCCTAAGGGAAGGAGGCTCATTCCTGTTGCTTAGCAAGGCCTCATGCTCCTTCCTCTCTCTCTAAATACTTTTTGGCAAAACCAACCAGCTTCCAAAGTACAGGTCTAAGGGAGAAAAGTGTTGGGGGAGCAAGGCTCTTCAAACCCTAAAGGTTAAAACCCTAGGTGTAGAATTAACTTAGGCCTGACGCCTCCTCTTCAACCTATACTTAAATGCTAAGCAACTCAGAAAAAAGGGAGACAAGTGTAGCAACGGCTAGGCTATATCTTCCTATCAATGCATAAAACAAGTTTCTCAAGCATGGGGACATATGGAAGCAATGACCTACCAGTGTGTTTGCTACCTAGGGTTTCATGATTTAGCAATATAATAGCAAATGATATAGCAAATGTAAGAAATCAACCTACAACCATTCATTAAGAAGTTTTGGTATGAAAAATCTACTTACAAATCATGAAGAATGCTCAATCAAAACCCTAGTTGTAAACCTTCCATGAGAAAACACCATAAATGCCAAGAAGAATCCTCCAATAAGAGTTGCGCATCACTTCCAAGACCAAAGATACCAAGAAAAAGACTAAAAGTTGATCTCTACAAGAGAGTGAGTTATGTTATCTTTCAAATGAGGAGAAGGCCCCTCTATTTATACCAATCCATGACCTTTGAATTAAAATTGAGTTCATTAAAACAAATAATAAGCAATGACTATAAAATTCTATTAATCGCTTTTACACGTTAAATGCTAGAAATGTCATAATATGAGCAAAAAGAGGGACGCCAAGCCCCTTTGAGGGAGACGCTCCTTTTTGGGCAAATACGATCCATAAAAACTTCAAACGCTGGGTCCTTCTAGGGCTCCTCCAAGTCGCCACATCGCACAAATGACCTCAAAGACACCGCCACACTTCCGTGACATCGCCCAAAATTCTCTCAAGTGACATCCTATCCATCAAAGGAAAACGCTCCATCTATTAGCGGTGACTTCCCTAGGCCGAAAGCTTTGCCAAAGTGTCCCCGTGGAACGCCCTTCTTTCTCGCAAGTAATGGCTCATCATTAACGCTAATCTCCGTCTTATCACAAAGAATCCATCCGATGGCTTTTCAGCCCCTTGGAGGTCCGAAATAATCATATTCCCATGTGTACCGGGTCCACCGGTACCTCAACCGCTCTGTATGGTCCTCAAGACATCAAAAACTACTACCTCCATGGGCTCATCGGCCCTGGGATCATAGCAATGTCAATCATGTTTCATCATTAAATTTATCAAATACATGCATAAACTCTAGCATAACATCTAATAGCTCAAAGACATTACAATCGACTACTCATACAAAGTTGAAGAAATAGAAAAAATAACCTATTGGGCCAGTACCCACAGCAGAAAAAGGAAAGCCTACGAAGATCATTCAAGCCATGTACATGAAGTGATATGGTATAGGGATGTCCCATCATAGTGAAGACCGTGGGTATATAGTCCGTGGGTGCCTTTGTAGGAGGTGAGTCGTACCCATCATGGATGCACTTTTTCCAAGACCCTTTATTGCCTTTATTCATTATTTATTGTTTTTCTTTCTTTTATCAAGGTCCTGGACTAGAGGACACCGCTCAAGGCAGGACTGTGAGTCGATGTTGTTACCACCGGTATTTTCGCAGTAAATGATAAGGTCAGCTCGATGAGATCCCCTTTCCTTGGCCATGCAACCAAAGGTCATTGCCCATGCAGGAGCCGTGATAATGGCAATGTCATACCGCTAGATACCTATGAACACAATGGGCTGATTTCGCGGATATCCTCCCATCCCTCTTGGTTAGGTCTGTTTTATTGTTTTTCTTAGGGTCCCTTTTGTTTCTTATTGAGAGGCCTTTTATTGCCTTCTGGATCCCATTTAAGCATCTCTGTGGTTTTATTTCCTATGGCTTTATCTTTACCAAATGCTTTTACCCCTCAATTCTTTAGCCTCTTCTTACCACAAGACAAAGTGTAATCCCCAAAGGTCATCCTAATGGCCTATCTAGTGGGGAATGGGATGGACCAAGGGAGATAAGATGTAAAGTGATAGAATGGTGAGAGCGGACAATGGCTCAAGAAAATCCCCGGTGTGGCCAACCAAAACCCATAAATACAAGCTTCGTTAGGGCACCCCGTTAATCCCCAAACAATTGTCAAGTGGATTAGTATAAGATACAAGCAGGCTTCGTCAGAGATGTAAGGAATCTGATGCATATGTTTGAAAGTTATAACGATCAAACACGATATTACATGGAATTACGATACCTGACCCACCACCTCATGGAGCAAGAGTCTCTCCTCGATGCAAGTCCAAGCCGCTGGTGATGCAGTTTTCCGCCGCCGCTAACAAAGACAAGTCCGCTAAGAAGAGAAGGATGTGGGCCTCCAGTAATATACTCGTGTCAATCCTACTCTGGTGACTCCATGTCTAGAACCCGTGGGCCTCGACATGATCTCCTCTAGTTATCCCTAGAAAACGGGATAACAGTTCCAATGGTATTTTGTCTTTCTTCAGCCTTTGTATAGTAGGTCATTGTAATGTCTTTGAGCTATTGGATGATATGCTAGTGGTTTTGTGCATGTATTTGATAAAAATTTATGATAAAATATGATTGACATTACTATGATCCCTAGGACTAATAACCCCATGGAGGTCCAAACTAAAAATCTCCCCATATGTACCTGTCAACCGGGCATGGTCCTGCACATGGGAGATGATTAGTTCGACCTCCATGGTCAAGATTTCATCAGGGGCAGAGACAGGGCATTGATTGGTCGAGCCTTTGCACATAAGAAGAAGGAGAACGTTTTCATCCAGGATGCTTTGGTTGAGCCCAACCCAGTTGGGTTGACCCACTGCAGGTGGAGCGTGTGCTTTCTGATGCCCCATTATGTCATCTAGGAGCCATGACGTCGCCTCTAGTGTATGGCATCTTGAAAGAGCATTTTGGCACGTATGGCAGAGTTTGGAGGCTCAAGGAGGGCCAATGCTTGTCATCTGGTGTCAGATTTTGCCCTAAAGGGCCAACGCCTCAAAGGGCTTCGATCGCCTTCATTGCTCATTTAGGGCTCTATTGAACAAGTTTGATGTAAAACAAGATGATTTTTAGTTATTAGCCTTTTTGGCTATTTTAATGACCTAATTTTAATTAAAGGTCATGATGCCATATAGAGGATGTTTTTCCCTCATCAACATAATGAAACTCACCACACTTGTAGAGGCCCATTTTGCACCCTCCTAGGGTTTTTTTTCTTTCTAAGTGAGGCGCGCTTGTTATTGGAAGGATATTTTGGCATCTTTTGGCATTTCTCCAAGGAAGGTTTACAACTAGGGTTTGTACATGCTTTCTTCATGACAAAAGGATTTTTTCTTGCAAAAACTCTTAATTGAATGGTTGTAGGTTTAATTTCTTGTACTTGTTTATTAAATTGCTGATTTAGTGAATCCTAGGTAACAAGCACACAAGTAGGTCCTGTTTCATGTCCCCTTTAGAGAAATATTTCACCATTGAAGAAGGATTGAGTCTAGCCTTTGCTACACCGGCATCTTGCTTCTTCCCTTATGCTAGCATTGAATTTTATAGGTTGAAAGAGGGTGACATCCTAGGCCTAGGCTATCTACACCTAGGGCCATCATCTTCTAGGGTTTGAAAGCCTTGCCTTTACAACACTTTCTCACCTCATCCTTTATTTAAATTTATCATTTATGCTAGTTTTTTTGCCAAGTTTGACCTAAATATGGAGGAAAGAGCATGAGGCCTTGCTTTTACAACACCGGAGTGAGCCTCTTTTCCCCTAGAGTTCTGATTTTAGGGCCCCGCTCCACACCTAGAACTCTTCCCTCTTGTCTTTAAGTCTCATCCTTTCAAAACCTTGTGCCCTTATCTTGTTTTGACTCCATATACCCTCTAAGGCACCATCTCTAGCCTCCAACGTTGAAGTTTTAGTGTCCAAAACAACTCTCAAACTTCTAACTTTGAAACCCTAACTAACAAAATCCAACCTAATTAGTACGAATGTCACAATTAAGTTATCTCATCTTGACGCAGTAATTGTTGAATATAGGCAATTAAATGATGATTTGAAGAGATTTATCGAAAGTAAAGTGTTGGGTTGGATACATTAATATTTGATCATCCCCGATAGTTATTAATGAATTGATGCTTTTGCCATAGCTAATTGGTAAAACGTTGACTTCATTAGCCTATTGTTTTACTACACACTGATATCGTATAGTCATTGAAGTACTAACCCATTGTGCTAGCTTGTATATGTTACTATATATTATTAGTTGTCTTGTTCCAAGTGTGTGTTTCATTTTGCATACACTTTTATCGTCGCATTAGTCGATCGTTCAAATCTTTGGTGGTAACCCGTGAGGGGGGAAACTTTAGTCTTGACTTTATACCTTAGCCTCTTCAAAACCTCATTAAAATGTCAGACTTCCCCTGGGTTAACCTCCCCTAAATAGAAAGAACCTCCCCATTGAGGTGACATCATGGGGAAGGTCTCGCTACTTGCTCCTCTATTCTCCTGCCTCTTTGAATCTAGCTACAACCAAAAGGACATTAGGCCCTTTGTGCCTTGGACAATTAAAATGTAAATTGTTATAGACAGGTCATACTAGACCTAATTTTAGGTTGGCTAAACCACTATTTATAAGTGAAGTCGGCCTCATTTGGACACCTCACCAACCAGCTTTGCATTTCAGCGCAACTCTTGGAGGAGAACCCATAACTGGGGTGACGCCAAGGAGGGTTTTTGGTCCATCTCTTGGTATCTCTTGGCGGCGGTGCTACCACGCTTTCCTAGTAAGGGTTAGAGGAGGATCTTCTGCTTTTGTTTTGGTCTATCTATATTGAGGAAGTTTCTTACGGTCGCTCAAGTATCCCCTCTCGATATTGGTAACTAGGAGATCATGTCTCTCGAGGCCCACATGGTCCTAGGACATGGAGTACGAGCAGATTGACTTAAGCATGGGTCTTTGTGGCCCATCTTTTCTTCTTCTCAAATACATACTTGTCCGCCAAATAGCATTCAGCCTCCATCACTACCTACCGGGTTTGCATCGACGGCTCTTTTGCTCCATGAGGTAATTGTCCGAGGTATCATGGTATGTACAGCATTGATCATTATAACCTTCTTAAGTATGCATTAGATCTCTTTCTATCGATAACCTTGATCTTACACTAATCCACTTGACCACCAAGTGGGGTAATTGATGGGTAGCGAAGTGTTGAGATCTATGGGTTTTGGTTAGCCACCAAGGGGGTTTGCAGAGCCATCGTCCGCCTCCCACCATATTATCACTCTACATCTTAAAACCCTTCATCCATCCCATTCCCTAGTCTAGCAATTAGGATGAACATCCAGGGTAAATCTTGTCTTATGGGAAGAAGTACAAGGCCCGTGGGGTGCGCTAGTTGGTAAAAGATAAAAGCCATAGGAAATGAAACTAGAGATGCTTCATTTGGGATGCCCGCGAAGGCAATAAAAAGCCCCTCGATAAGAACCAAGGACTAAAGAAAAATGATAAATAAATAAATGCAGGACTTAACTAAGAGGATGGGAGGTCTCATCACTAATATGTTCATAGGTATTTAGCGATGACATTACAATTATCCGGTCACCAAACTGTGGCGTTGACCTTTGGTTGTAGCATGGCCAATGAAAGTAATCCTATCAATGAGCCAACCTTCTATCACAATACTATGTAACGCCATACTCGCCACCAAGCCAAGGCGCGGTCCCTTCACAAGGCTTTCTGTAGTAAAAATGCAAATAAAGAAAGATAAGGCAATAAGGGCTTGGAAAAAGTGCATCCATGATCTGCACAAATGGGCTTCCCACAAAGTTAGCAATCTACTGGTATCTAATACTAGTTCTAGGTTTGACTATTACTAGACATCCTAAAACCACATCACATCACTATACATGGTTTGAATGACCCCTGAGGAAACTTTCCATTTCTTGTGGGTATATTAGCCCAATAGGTCGCCCCTTTGGTTTCCTAGCTTTGTATAGTAGATATGTAATATCTTTGAGCTCTTAAGAAGATTTATAGGGATGTTATGCATGCTATTTGGGATAATTTTAATGATGATATGTGATTACATTGCTATGATGTCTGGGATTGATGAGCCCATGGAGGGCGAGGTTCTTGATGTGCAGGACCATGCCCCATGGACAGCCGTGAGGAGCGTGCACATGGGGAGATGATTAGCTCTGACTTCCATAGGTCAAGAGCCCACCGATGGACGCTTGGGATGGCGCAGGCACGGTGATGACGAGCCCCTGCACCTGGAGAAGAAGAAGGACTCTCATTTGGACGCTGGCGCAGACCCAGCCCATGGGGATCAACTCCCTGTGATGGGACTGCTGACTTTGATGTGATCAGACGCCACCGTGGTACTGACCATTTCGAGCATGGCAGCCGTCAGCTCTTAGGGCACGTAAGTGGCAAGCTGCGTGAGCCCCGTGAGGGGCAACGCCCTCGTTGGATGATGATTATGCCCTGACTGTGGCCAACGCCTCCCTTAGGGCCCCGGGAATGCCTCATTATTAGCTCATTTTTGGCAATTCAGCATGTAAAGACAAATTAATTGATATCGTATTGTCACTCTTGTCTACTGCTTTCTTTGTTAACCTATTTTAAATTAAAGGTCAAAAGATCATATAAGTAGCGGGATCGCTGCTCTTCATTTCACAATATAACTGCTCATTTGAGAGATACATTTTAGCTCTTGTTCTTGGTTTTCTTATTCTTTTGGAGTGAGGCGCAACACCTTGGAGGACTATCTTTTGGCAAGTGGTGCTCTTTATTCATCGAAGGTTTACAACTAGGGATTTGGATTTTGCTTCTTCATGATCTTGTAAGTAAGTCATCAAAACCCTCTTGAATGAATACGCCGCATTTAACATTTGTATTTATTGTTATCTTGTTGTCATTTGCTTCTTAACCTTTGAAACCCTAGAGCCAACACACAAGTAGGTTTAGGCTTCATGTCCCCATGAATAGAGCTTACAACCATTTGATTTGAAGGAAGCTGGAGCCTAGCCACAGCCATTTGATTTCGGAAGGAGCTTTAGCCCAGCCATAGCCAAGACTAGATTCCCCCATCTTGTGTTGGCTCTTAAGCAATAAATTTAGCAAGAAGGCGGCCCTAGCCCACTAAGTTTACACCTAGGCTTCACTCTGTGGTCTTGGAAAGTTCCTTGTATGAAGCAACACTTTTCAGCCCCCAAATTTGTGCTTCTAAGCTAGCCTGCTTGCCAAATAAGTCTTAAAGAGAGGTGAGAAAGCTTTGTGGCCTAGCTTTTAGCTACACCTGGATAAGTCTTCTCTTCTTAGGGTTTGATCTAATGGCCTATTACAAAGGCAACACCATCAAACCCTAGCTCTCTCTTGTCTTTAAGTTTGAGTCTTCCTAAAACCATTAGTCTCATTTCAAATTGACTCCACAACCCAAGGCAATTCAGTCTAGAAACCCCTTGAACTTGTTTGCCCTCAAACTCTCTTCCAAACTACTTTAATTTGAAACCCCACCAATCCACTCTGAACTAACCCTAGAGCTGATAACGCCTTGCCCTAAAATTATCTTTGCTTGGATGAAAAGGTGCTACTGAAAGTTATCTCATAGCCATAGAGGTTTCATAAGCTTTCATTTGTTGAATTTGACAAAACATCACTTCTTGGCTAGCTAAACCTAACCCTAGAATCGCATTAACAAATTTTATATAGGTGACATCACATGCTTAGATACCTTGTTTATACCCCAAATATCAGGACTTTTCTCACCTCTTTTGATAGACATTGAGTCATTCTTGCATCTGTAGTTTCCATTTGCTAAAACGTTGAGCTCTTTTGGTCTTTCTTTGACCTATTGATTAGGGTTGACGTCATCATTGCAGCAACAATATATATGACGCAGCAACATTATATATATGAGTTAATTTGAGATATTTATTGCATTGTGACATAGTACAAGGTTTAATTAATTACATTTGAATGCCATATCTCTTATGCTTTATTGGAGAAGTGATATAAGTTATTAATCTTTGCTTAGCCATCATTGACTTCGTCAATAATAGCATTTGATCATTTGCTCATATATATGATAGAGATAGTCATTTATATCTTGAAGTACTAACCCACTGTAAGCACATATTCTAGTTATCTGTCTTGTCTCGCAAACAGGTGCATCTTCAATGGATCTTTCTCCTTGACTATCTCATTTGGGCAACAATCTGTGAAAAGGAACTTCTTTGACTTGGTCCATTACCTTTAGCCTTTCATTAACCCAGATTGCTTAGGGACGTCTCCCTTGGACTAACCCTCCTAAATAGAAAGAGCCCCCCATCGAGGTGACAGTGGGTGGGGAAGCTCCTGTTACGCCGGTTTTAAGCCTTGACTCAAGCCTACTCTAAACCCTCCTACAAACCGTGCAATAACATGCCCCATGAGGGTTTGCCAGGATAATATGTGTCTCTATTGTTTCTGTGATTACCTCTCTTTCAATGATCTTATATATGCAACTAATGTGCTAAATGATTGTAATGATAAAGAACTGTAACTGCTAGCTGCATAAGTAAAACATCAACATGGTATCATAGCAAGCTTGAAAGAGACCTACTCACAGTTTACAAGAAGTGGCTAGCTTCAACACACCCTCTCCAAGATTCAGTTTCAGTATTGCAGCTGCTGCAAAATTAGGGTTTCTGCATAAACCCTAAGTGTGACGTTTTCCTTGTTTGAGGAGGACATTGGAGAAAGTAACCACACCTAGGAACTCTCCCTAGGAGGGCACATCTAGTCCTTGGATCAGAGTTTCGAAATTTGAAGTTTGAGAAATTAGGATTTCCTCATAAAACCGTAAGTTGCAGTTGCAGTTGTAGTACCAGTTGCAGTATCAGTTACAGTGCCAGTTCCTTCGCACCAGTTGCAATACCAGTTGCAGTGAAAGATTTTGTGAAGTGTTGGGACTAATTTTTATTGTCCTAGTGTGCCCTACCCCAACAAATCTCCATCTACCTTTAAATTACAAGTTGCAACACCTTTGAAATTTTTAAGGTTCATTATTGCTTGTCACTGCTGTCGGATGGTGCCACTACCTGTCGATGTTGTCTGAGGTATGTACTTACATATATTCAAATTGTATCATTATCTTAAGGGTATCTGCAGGAGAAGGGATCTTTTGTCCAAACAACAATCGTACATCCAGAAGGATCTCAGATCCAACACATTCAGAGGAATAATACACCCCAAGTTTAATTATTTTGATATGCATCTATTTGTTACGATCTTATGAACATCTAGATTGTATTTTGATCTATTGAAGTTAGGACTATCATACTAACCATTGGTCAAATTAAAGTCAAAAGTATTAGATTGATTAAGGTTGAGATTATAGAGTTTATTCTCTAACTCAAATTTCTGTCAAGAAAGCATGTTATCGTTATGTTATGGTCTAGCTCCGTGCTGCAGATGATGATGTTACTCCAGCTCCGCGCTGCAGATGATGACGATGCTTAGTTTCTACTGATGTTGATGATGAGAAAAACTTCCGATGATTTATAGATATGACAGACAGTGTTCCTGATGTTGATGGCGATGTCTCCTCTTGATGATGTATAGAGTCTAGTCAGTTGTTATTAATGTTGTCAGTAGAATACCCTTCTTGTTAAGGGGGTGTTGAAATATTGTAACTTCGAAGAATATTCTACCTAAGAGGCAATGTTGAATAATATTATTATATTATATTTATTAATTAGGCCCCATTGTGCCTTTGTAGAAGCCGACCCTTTTGTGCCTTGAAATTTAAATGTAAATTAAGAGTGTAAAGTGGCAGGTTATCCCAGACCTAATTTTAGGCTGGCCAGACCACGATTTATAAGGGAGGCTAGCGCTTCATTTGGACACACTCACTAACTAGCTCTGCAGTGCGCAAGTCTTGAAGGAGAACCTACTGCAACTGGGGGTGACGCCAAGGAGGGTTTTTGGTCTATCTCTTGGTATCTCTTGGTTAAGTGGTGCACTACTCTTTCCTAGTGAAGGACTAGAGGAGGATCTTCTGCTTTGTTTTTGGTCTATCTATATTGAGGAAGTTTTTGCTGGGTTTTCTGCCCCATGAGGGTTTCCCAGGATAATCTTTGTGTCTCTATTGTTTCTGTGATTACCTCTCTTTCAATGATCTTATATATGCTGCTAATGTGCTAAATGATTGTAATAATAAAGAAGAACCGTAACTGCTAGCTTCATAAGTAAAACATCAACGAAATGCACAAGTGATGCACCCCTCTACCAAGTCCATTTCCTTATCTCTCCATGATCAAGTGAAAACCCTATATCCAAAGTGATTGAGGGCCAAGATTAACCCTCACTCACTCAATGAGATGGATGGTCAAGCTTAAAAGACCACAACTTAAATTATTTTTCACTTAAACCTTAGAAAAGGTACTCATTAAGTCAACAAAAGAATATAACACATCAACTGTACTTTTCCTAAGTCAAAACTTTAGGGAGGAGATTAATTAATCAACTTGGCTAAGTTTCATTGTCCTCCACCCATGCTAGGATGCCACACATGGAGAAGACCTTATGAGTTACACTTCTCAATAGTACTTGCAGGAATAAGCCATTACATCGAAAAGATGTTGGAGGGAAGTATTTGGATAATCTTAATAGAGATGGAGGTTTAGTGGTTAGTGACAAGTGGATGCCTTTATTCTAGTATCATAGAGATGTGCAAAATTGATTGTGTCTGCATGCCAATGCCTGGAAGAAATGGTGGGCATTGAGCTCATTGATTTTAATTATTTTGGCTAACATTCTTCCATGCTTGAGGTTTCTGCTTAATGTAGTGTAAATAGAAGATGATTAGCAGTTTATTCTAATAGACTATTAAGTCTTGATGATGATCTTGAAACGTTGATAAAAATGTGAATAATGCAGGTAATCCTTATGACAATCTCATGAAACATATAATTGTGTTGTGAGCCCATAGTGTCATGATTACAATAAAGTATAATAAAGTGTAATAATGGTGTTACTACCCACTACTACCTCTAGGTTGGCTCATTAAGAGCCTCAACTACCCAAAAAGTAGGCTGGCACATGACCTCAAGTGAAGATCAGCCAAAATATCTCAGCACCCCCGCTTAAGCTGAACAAGGGGCCACAGAGATAATATTACATCCATATATTATCATAGAAGATCACCATATCACCCCCACATAATGTTTCTCTAGGGTCATCAAAAGCTATATTGCTCACGAAGAAAGCCTTCAATAGAGAGAAACACAAGTAG
This sequence comes from Picea sitchensis, assembly GCA_010110895.2. Lineage (NCBI taxonomy): Eukaryota > Viridiplantae > Streptophyta > Pinopsida > Pinales > Pinaceae > Picea > Picea sitchensis. The sequence continues at coordinate 21,314 of SNQJ01S0104953.1, forward strand.
AGCGAATTGATGTAGGTGCCCTTAGGCAAAGAATGATTAAAAACACTTTGAATGTGATCATTGTACACATGAGCGATGTGGTGTATTTATACCACTCCTACTAGGGTTAAGGCGCTAGCCCCAAGGAGGAGACTAGGCTAACCTTACCCTAAATTACAATGAAGTATAACAAATTTTAATAATGGTGTAACTACCCAGTACTACCTATAGGTCAGCTCATTAAGAACCTCAACTACCCATAAAGTGGGTTGGCACGTGGCCGCAAGTGAATATTAGCCAAAATATTCCAACATTAAACACAAAGTTTAAACTGTGTTTTTGAAATTTGTCATTCTCCCAAGTTATTCTCATATGGTCTTTGGCATGCTAATGATGTTACTTTCAAGTTTCATTGAAGAATAGTTGCTATTTAGCTTTGACTTGTGTTGCTCGGGTACCCACACCCAAGGCAAGGGTCATGAGCCCATCTTGCGTTCTTGTCTCTGGTACCAAATTTGGGAATGGGTACTTCTCTCATGAACCCAAATCAATTGGGTTCTTTACTGAAGAATCTAGTTCTTCCCTACAAGTGAGTAGGGACGACAGTCCAAAACAGGTACCTGAACCCTGATTTTGGGTTCTTTTGGCCCTTGGGTTCTCTAGGGGCATGTTCTCCACAAAAAAATTCTGTTTTTAATTAAAAAAAAATCCCAAAAAGGCAAGCATAGGTTGGGGTCTCCCCCCAAAACCCTAATCCTTCACTTTCGTCACACCGTCATGCACTCAAAACAGTAATCACCCTCTCATTTTTACCATTTCATTTCCAGCAGTGAAGGGAGAAACACTCCAGCAGTGAAGAGAGAGAACAGTCCAGCAGTGAAGTGATTCCAGTGCTTTATTTTTGCTAAAAATTTGAATGTAGTATGGCATGCACTCTCTGCTTGGTTTAACTTTTAAAGATTTGAGAATTGAGACATATTAATGTCAATTTCAATTTTGATTTTTAAAAGATAATGCTCAAGTTTACTGTTCAGTGTTGTTTGTTGTCTTTTTAATCATATTGTATGATTGTTGATTGTTCAGAACTTCGATGAAGCAATATGCATGTTTTTGTTGTTGCTGAAAATGATATTATGGCATGATGCAGTGTGCAAGTTTTTAAATTTTTTATAAATTTTTCATATACACACACACACATATATATGTATGTATGTATACAGTGTACTCCTGATTAACCCAAGTCCCCTGTTTCAAAAAGTGCCGTACCTCTCCCCGAACCCAAATACCCTGGCAACTAAGGCTTTGACTATCTAGACTCTATACTTTTTGATTTTCTATAATTTTGAAGAATTTGCATGTTTTCCATATTAGTGTGATGGATCTGTATTTTTTTCGTACTGGATTTTTCCCATAAGAGTCCTTTTTGTATCACATTGTATTTGAATCTTAATCTGAATTTGAATATGGTAACTATGTCTTGATCGATATGAAGCATGTCTCTCCTGACAACCGTCCAGATTGTCTTAAAAGATTCACAAGGAACGCCATCCATCCTTGAAAATTTGCCATTTTTCGTTTGGTTAAGGGCTTGAAGAAGATATTTGGTGTGCATATTTGTGTATCTTTTATAGTTATCATGCAAAGTACTAAAGGGAGCTTATTGAAGACCAAAATTAGAGGCAATTCTCTGTCATTTGATCAGAAAAAAATCACACCTTTGACCTTATATTAACTAGAGTATTTAGAGCATCACAAGCATGGAGAACTCAATAAAAACATTGCAACCCCAGGCAGCCCCAGGCAGCCCCAGGCAGAAGGTAAGGGTATTATGCAAAATCCAGCTTTAAGAAAAACTCCGGATAGTGAGGTCTCATTGTGATTAAGATTTTATATTTCGAACCCCAGAGCATGGAAAGAATCAGATAAACCTCTCAACCATCAATACAAAACAGGTTCTGCAAAAGAGTATGAATTGGAGTAGCATGCAATCTAATTGATATCTCCAGCTTGTGTTTGCTTTTTAATTACTTTAGTGTATTAGTTATATGATGCCAGGTTATGTATTTTGGTCACAGCTTAAATAGGAGATATCCTAATCATTATTTAGTCCCTTGTCATGTTTACTTAGCATATTTCGGGGGGTTTAGTTAGGAGGGTTTGTGATCAGTTGTATGTAGCAGTTATGGAAGTAACTCTGCATCCATGTTAGATGGTGGTGTCCCTGTATGCTACGTATTTCGATTTTGTCTTCACAATCGCTTTTGTTACATTTTATCTACTTTTGATGAATAAGCTATGGGCTCCTGATGTATATGTTGCTGCTATCATAAAACTGGTGGCAAGCTTGTTACATGATTCATGTTTGTGCCTACACACATTTTTGTCATGATTGATATTATGTGATCATATTGCACACAAGCTGTATGCTTCACTTTTTGTCTGGGTTTGAAAATATGAACTTGACAAGATAATCTTTGGTATTCTACAAAACTATCTTGCAAAACCAAAATGTTTGAATTTAAACTAGACAGAGATTATATATAGTTACTAGCAAAAGGTATTGAAAACCCTGATATATCCAATTAGCAGATTAGATGAGCTTCAGGTTGAATATGAGCAGTCCATCAGCATAATCAAACCATGTATTATCTCCCTTAGATAGCTGTCTTAAAGTGATATGGTTGCTGAAAGTTAACTTTACCATAAGCCATATTTGAACGGGATGAAACTGTGTAGATTGCTACCACTGTTGTTATTCTCCAAATGACAGTAAACAGATTCTTGCAGATAAAAAAATAGAGTTTACTTCGGGGTTTCAAATCAGTGGGAACTTATTCTTTCCTTTTTTCTTGGAAAAATGCAACTCATATTAACAGTCTAAGTGCAAAGTACAAAACATCTCACATCTATCTAAACGACAGCTTAAATGTCCTTAAGAGAGATTGAGCTTGAGGGTTACAGAACTAAGCATCTTTTCTAATGAGAGTGCCCTTAGCTGTAATCTCGGCCTTAAGTTCAGCATACATCAACCCATGAAAAGATTCTATAGAAACTGTTAAAACACCATTAAATCTCAACCTCCAGATTGAGTATCAACAAACTATTCTAATGTGATGCCAAACTCCTTGGTAGTAAAGTCGAGAAACTGCATGAAGTTCCCTAACAGAGTATCCTTTGACTAAAAGTGCTGTACATGATATAATTCCAGGAGGTCCAAATCAGCTCTCAGCAGACTTTGGCACATCTGCATTTTCAAAAATTATGCTGAACTGACTCAGTTATTCCACTATACGGACAGCATGTATCTGTCAAGCCAGACTTAGGACGTGTTTTTTTGAAGGTTAAACCTTGATAAACCACCAAACAAGGACCCTCAACTGATTGGAGACCATGTGCTCCAAAACTGTGTTTAAGCACACAATCCATTTGCTGTCATCCTCCTCCACACTCCATCTTTTTTTGACGATCTCCTTCAATGGATGCCTCATATGAAGAATCTGATATAGTTGACGTGTTTTGTAAATCCAAATCGATCTAATATACGAGTATTGATATTCAATTTGCAAGCCTCTTCTGTAGATATGAGACTTTGTATATCTTATATTGCAACTTGGTTTGTTCTGAGAAGGTCCTTTTCATGAAAAAAAAAAGACCAAGATTTCCAATCTCTCGTGGTATGATCGCATAGGTGTCCCTGTTGTTGATTACAGCTTCATGAGACATCCTCCAGATCGTTCTCCTCTGGACTGAGTTGAGACATCTGTGTGAGGGAGCCCAAGTGTTGGGTGTGCCCATGTGATGGGTGTGCATCAGACTCTGGACTGAGTTGTGATGACGTGTGGTCTCTTGTCTACTCCAATGGACTGAGTTGAGATGACTTGAGATGGTCTCCTGCCTTGTACTCCTATGGACTTAGTTGAGTCGGCTTGAGATGGTACTCCAGATGGTACTCCTATGGACCCAGTTGAGTGATCTGTTGAGTATGACGTCCCTGTGGCTGAGCACAGGTGGACGTGTCTCTAGTGGCTAAGCACTAGTGGATGTGTGAGATCCTTGCTATATTTTCTGGGAGTAAGATTTACTTGTAACCCTAATTTGTGATGTAAAGGGTACAAGTCGGCCCCACCATATGTAAGATAATTAATATTGTGTAATGATTAACTATATTATTGAGTTATTGAGGTCGGCCCTATTGTGCCAACAGACACACCTTTTGCTTTGTCAGTTGTAATGTCCCCACTTTGGGACATCATTACATTTCAGGGTGTTATGATGACCAGAGCAGCCAGATGGATGTTATAGCGAGTACAATGATTGTTGAGGGATATTTTGGGGTCCGGCTTGCATCACTCATCCTATTTCATCATTATGATCCATTCCACATAGATTGGCTTTGGTTTCGTTGCATTCCAACGATTTCCATGATTTTGAGTATTTTGAGCTATAGGTTAATTAAATTCACTGAAGAGGTCATTTTGGGCACAATACTTGGAGGAACCTCTCAGTGTAATAGCTCATTGGAATGGGGAGGAACAACACTACAAGATAGGATGATGAGAAGTGACTTTCAGTGGCCAGGGAAGCACAAGGAGAGATAAGGCGCTTTTCAGAGGTAAAAAGGTTAATTAATTAATTAAAGTGATTTAATTAATTAATTAATAATTAATAAAGTAAAAGTCACTTTGGAGGGACAAGGTGAGCAGGAAGTATAAACAAGAGGCAAGGGCCTCTATTCTCTCATTCATGTATGATTATCTTTTGATATGTGGCTTCTAGCTAGTGAGCCCATACCTTGGGGGTTTTGAGGGTTTTGTCTTAACAAACCCTAGAGGACGATTCGGTGGTGAAAGATTCCATTTAGCTTGTCCCAATCTTAGTCTCGGGAATGCAATACTCTCCCACACCATTCTACTTCAGATCTACTTCGTTGCAGGGGAGTTCTACATCAATCATTGGTACAGGGGGAGAGAGGGCGCACCATTGGAGGTTTCCAGCAAGGGGGGCACACCATTCATTGAAGGAAGGTTCGATCTAGCCAAGGAGAAGGGATTTTGGAGATTTGAGCATTTGGGTTCTTGCAGGGTCTTCACCATCATTTCTAGTGCCTTTTGAGAGAGTTGTATGGTACAAATGATTTCCTAGAGCATTGGGACGAATTGGAGAGAAGGAGGGCATTTTTGAGATTCAAATCTACTTGGTTTGGAGGGGTTATACCTCAGATCTGACCCAAAGACTTCGCCTAGTAACTTGCAGTGTCCTGATCTATCTTTCTAACAAGTTTCGGGGCATTTGGCGACCTCCTTCGTCAGGGCCGAATTATTGGGCACTTCAGGGTTTCAGGAGGGCACAACTTCATTGGAGGATTCAACATTTGGAGGAGTTATCCATAGCTTTTCGGCCTGAGACTTCAAGAGGGGGATCCTATCACCCTGATCTATCATTAGGCTGAGTTTGGACTCATTTGGAGGCTTTATTCAACTGGGCCGAATTATTGAGGGTTTTAGTCTTCTACTGGAGTGTGGCCTTTCCAGTTGGGGGTTGGTATTGCATACGACCTAGATCTCTTCTTGTATTCGGTCTTCATTGTGTATTCATCCTCTGGAGGCTTTCATCTTCTTCCTGGGAGCATTTTGTAGCAGCTCTTATTATGTTTATTGGATCCATTTGTTGATCATTCTAGATCTGCATCATTTTGTACTAGGTTCTTATTATTATGAATAAAGATCAGATCTGAATCATTTTTGGGTTGTCTATTATATTGTTTATCTTGCATATGGTTGAGGTATGTTTCATCGCTTTATCTTCTTATTTGTTGCTGCAACACACATATAAATCATCAGTATAACCCTAAGCGCAACCTAAAGGATCATGGTAAGCAAAGTGTTTGACGAAATACCACAATCAGTAAAGGTTTAAAATTCATGCAAAAACATGATGTTCCTGGCATCCTGGCTTGGGAACATTACAGTGGTATCACAGTTTAGACTCCTGAGTCCTGCCAGCCTTAGGGGTGTTCCATAAGGAGAAATGGATATGTTATACTTAACTAGAGAGATGGTATTCTGTGAGAGGGAGTATTGCGTCCTTAGGGAAGAAACTAGGGCTCACTTAACATTCCAATAGTTTGTATCTATAAAGAACCCTAGGTGGAGCAAAGATGAGGTTACACATTGGGTCAACATAACGGAGGGAAAGAGAGCCATGGTAGCTAGATGGAAGGAGGAACAGAGAAACCCCACACCCATTAGGAGTAGGCAACTTTGCTATAGTTGCAAAGCACCTTGGGTACTCGATCATAGATGTAGGGGTAAAGGTAAGAAGCACATTATTGAGGTGCACTATGACAGTGGTGATGAGGTGTGTGAGGATGCAGAGATAGATGCTTATTTGGAGCAGTTCAATCGAGACTCTTGCACAGAGGTTAGTGATTCTTGCACGCTTGGGGAGGATAGTGACCCTTGCACATTGGAGGAATAGGGGGATGGACAGGATGATAGCACTTGTGTTTCAACAATCATATCAGATAGTGTGGATGACCTTATACCTCAATAGAGTGGTGACACTAGTGGGGATTCAGATGTGTTAGCACCTACAGATGATGAGCTTCCTATGATGACTGTGACACATTTGTCATCCCTTCAGACACCCATGATAGCCATGTCACATGAGGATATTAGTGGCATGTCAGATATGATTGAGGAGTCTTGTGTGAGGGATACACACCAGAGACACATGCATCCACAGATCCAGGAGGAGATATATGATGAGAAGACATTTGATCTTACACTCACATATCAGCATGAGGAGATCGAGTCACCTCTTTTGGGGACTCCATTAGTTGAGTAGGTTATGGAGACTGACAGGCTGAGGGGACACTTACTTCTAGGATCGACTTGCAGTGATGAGGATGCATTCCTTATTGGTCGGGATGATCGTAGCATGTGTCTAGACACATCTATATGGGACCTAGGTGTAGATGATAGTAGCAGGGTGAGTGCATAGGAGGATACAGTTGCTCACACCGGATATAGTTATGATTAAGAGGGAGTTAGCAGTTGGGAATGATGCATAGTCACATATAGGAGGACCTAGTAGAATAGGGGACAGGGGCCAATTCAGTGCCTTATCTTTTGCAGATAGTGTTATTGGGGATTCCAGGGTTGACACTAGCAGGGTTGACACTAGCAGTGAGAGACATGAGGTAACACCTCAGCATGACTATGATCAGGAGTCACACTACTTGGCAAGACAATTGAGAGTCAGTGAGGATATGATCATGGCAGCCACCAGGCGCATTGATGACACCCATGCATTGGTGGCAGATTACTGCTGGCAGGCATCAATGGCACATGGTAGTTCAGATGGGGGATTTGCCATGGATGAATTTCATATTCTCAGGGAGAGAGTGTCTATGATGAGGACCGACTACTAGCAGTTGTTGACAGACAGGGACTACCTATTGGGGATTGGCGAGATGTATCTCCGAGCCCTGAGGGAGCAAGAGCTGGAGGTGGACAAACTCACTCATGAGTTGGAGAGTCAGATATATCCTTTGGTCACATGGCCAGAGGATGTTGGTGGTCTAGCAGAGGAGCACTAGTTGATGGAGGAGCATGAGGAGTACCTAGAGTCATTGATGAGTACGGAGAGTTGTGATCCAGAGGCGCAGGAGATACCCTCCATGAGGATCCTTGAGACAGTCGAGCACTCACCTACGCACGGGGACTCCGGAGCCAGGGGTAGTTTTGAGGACATTTCCATTTGTGTTTCGAGAGCGGTTGACCTTCATGTAGAGGTTGATCCAATAGTACACCTAGGATCTATGATGCAATAGGAGTATACAGGAGATGACATGAGTATGCAGGGGCATACCATGATGAGTGATAGTTCACAGAGACATGCTGATATATGCAGTAGGATGGTCGTATTGGATTCCAGGGAGGAGACACACTTAGGGGAGCATGTAGATACCTCTCCTTTGCAACAACACATAGTTATGAGAGATCACCTTCCCAGTATCAACAGTTGCATAGGAGATGAGAGATGGGGGATGGTTGACTAGCAGTTGGGGGAGCTACTTCCGGTTGTACTGGATGACTGGGTTTCGGTGATGACTACAGACGAGTATTTATCAGGGATACCAATGGACGAGATTTTGGTCGAATCCTTGGGATTGACCAAAGCATGTGATGTCCTCCAGTCCTACAGTCAGCTACAGATGTTTCTGTTAGCCTTTTTCGACACTTTTATCATAGACAACAACGTGAGGATAGATAGACCGTGGCAGAGGACATGGAGAGTGATTAGGCGAGACCACCTGACATGAGTTCTTTTACGACATACAACATGACAGAGGTAGATCGTGATAGTCAGACAGTTGAGACGTTGTGTGTGATGGTGAGTATCATAGGCCAGGTGATGGAAAACAACTCAGAGGGCGACACAGATACCGATACTCATGAGGATGAGCACAGAGGGCTTCCGACAGTGATCAGTCTGACACAAGAGCAGTTAACGGGGATTGGAAGTGATAAACTTCCAAGTTTGCCATGGGATCTGGGAGTCCATTTTGTGGGTAGGTTGCTTCACCTTATGATGACCTAAGTTGCGCCAGAGAGCCACATACTCCACTTTGGGTGGGTTTTGAGTGGGCCTGCGGGTACTTTCCCTATGGAGCGAGGCAATTTTCCCCTATTGATCGTCATAATCGAGCATGGAGATGGTTGGGTAGGTACTACTTCCACAGAGAAGGTGCAGCTTCTGGACCAAGGCTGTTGGGAGCGAGGAGCGGGAGCAAGAAGCATAGATTTTCAAAAATCTCCGGGAGTGGGAGCGTTTTTTATATAATACATAAAAAATATATATTTTGATGCATATATATATATATATATATATATATATA
>SNQJ01S0104955.1:0-17490 GCA_010110895.2 Picea sitchensis
TGCTTGAGATTTATCAATTGGCTAAAGAAGGTATTGCTCCTTGTATCCTCATAGTGTGCTATCATTTCTTCCATGAAAATTGTCCAAGTGACGAGTGATTTACGAGAACAAATCCATCTATACCATACAAATTGATTGGGTTATAAATATAAAGAAGCAATTCGTACCTTTTGTGTATGTGGAACATTATGTAGATCAAAGAATTTCTCCATCTGAAGTATCCATGTGATAGGTTCCTTGCCATCAAACTTCTGCATATCGATCTTACGAACGTGGTTGGTATTCAACCCAAAGTTAGAGTTTTTCCATTCTTGATTCACCTTCCTTGTGTCCTCATCATGAATTTCATGGGATACATTTTCACTTTCAGGTGTCCTCTCTATTATGAAATTTTTCAATCCTTCCATGATCTCCTCTTTTAAACCATCCATCCTAGTATTTATTGCCTCCAACTTAGCTTCCATATCTTGTAGTTCATCTTTTTTTACTATCTTCTTTTGTAAATCATTTATGTATCTACACATTTCTTCACCTTCATCAATATTCCAATTAGGATTTTCGGGAGGCTTATTTGGTGTAGAAGTTCCCTTTTTTGGTGGCATGTTGGCCAAGTATCTCTTTTGAACCTTGATTTTGAGGTGGTTCTGCTAGACAATCTTTATTCTGTTGTATCTCCAAATTGTTTTCCCTTCTGGGTATGAAACTTTATTTTTTGTAGTTCTTTGATATTTATTCTCTGTAATGCCACAGGTCTGATCAAAATTGGATGTGCCAAGTGGAATTTACGGTAACTTCCCCACAACTTGTTGATTTTTGGCCTTTCCAGGAGATATCACTTGTATAGCGTGTCCCACAAAAAATAAATGATATACAATTCTGAAACTCGTACCAGAAATACTATAGATTGTCCACTATCCAACGAAAACAATCTCACTCAATTTGGATACTCTAGGAATACGTTATGATTGTTTTACCTAGAAAACCTTTTTGAGACTAGTCAATAGGACTAGTCAGATACCCTATCTTCCACGGGGTGTATCTACAAATTTAAGATGACCCAGAAGCTAAACGTTTTACCACAGATATCATAATAATTTCTATGAATATCCTCTAGAGTTCAAGGTCTGCAATGTTACAGAACATTTTTTTATAGAAAAAATTCTGCAATGACTCAGTTCAGGATGATTCCATAACCCTATCTTGCACAGGTTAAATCTTTGAAAGTATAAGGCCTCGGGAGATGAAATTTTAACCCAATGTAACTTGATCCATATACTAAATATCATCCAAGCCTTTCCTTTTGAAACATTGTAGAAAAAAAGTTATAGAAAAAATTCCAAGGTGTCTCTGATGTAGCAGCGAAACCCCAAGACCTTGAGATCTGATACCATATGTTAAGAACCAAATATCAATATAGCATAGAAAAACCTCAGAATAAGTACTCAATGCCTTGAAAAAGAGAGAAACTTAGATAATAAGCCTCTTCAAGGGGGCAACCTCTTTATTCCCACATAAATGTACAATTACAAGATGATTCAAAATGAAAATGTCTCCTTGGTATGTATAGGAGACTAGGAGGTATAATTACAAATAATGGACTAAAGATGACATAAATAAAATAACATTACTAATATAATATGCCCTAATTAAGGGGTAATGAGCCACTATTTAGGGCTTAACAGATGCACTATTAATGGTTGTGTTTTACAATGCACACCGGAATGATAAGTTTTAAACTATTTTTCCTTGTTTAAGTTACTTAACCTCCCCAATGTGCTTGGTTTAAAGTAACACACCAGTATGTGTTGACATTGTTCTATTTTTACTATAATGTGCCGGTGATGTGGCATCCCAGAAAACAAATTGAGATGGTAAATTATTATATATATATTTTTGTGTTGTAGTAGACATTGCCGGTTCATTTTATTTATGTGACACACCGTGGAGGAAATTTGTTCTTCAAAAACTTGGCAGTGCATTTGATTAATAGAATTCATTGGTGCATTTATCTCAATTGGATCACTTCCTAGAATATTAGAAATGCTTACCATAATATGCACGGTGCTGCAAATTTGTAAAAATTCAGCCCGGGGTCGTTCTCTTTGCATTACTAGTGTGTTTTTTGATCCATTTGCATCGACCAGTGAAATTGTTGAATATGAACTTACGCAGTGTGATGTGTTCATATAAACACATTGGTGCTACCATGTTATTGGATCATTTTCATTTTGTTTAATGATGTGTTCTATTGTCGAAAGTACCAGTTACAAGGTGTCCACTAAACCAACACAATGAGTGAATGTGAGGTGTTACTATTAGCGCACAGTTAACACTGTGATAGTGGAGATCCATCCTTTTTTACTTTGATGCATTGTAAATGTGAGTGCACTGGGAACGAGGTGTCCAATGAGATGTCATGCTATTAAAAATCAAGAAATATATGTCTCACTGCATTGATGTATACAATGTCGATGCATTGGATTGCAATTGTTACACCACTACATTAAATCATTATGTTAGTTGTGCAATTAGTTAAGTGAAGTGTACCGGTGCATAATGTCAAATGGAACAAGTGCAATTTATTCAGTGTGTGTATGATTTTTTAAAGTATGGAGATGTGTTTGAACATTGAATTTATGGGGTGCTAGTTTTCCAGTACACCCCAGTGCGTTTAGTTAAAATTGGTGCACCGCTAGGTTAAAGTTTACATAATGTCGAGCTAGCAGTGAAGTTTGTTATCACATGAACTTGTTCAAGTCTTATGGGTTTGTGGTTTCTACCTAAGTCTGTACTTTTACCCTGTCTCTCTCCCTTTCATAGACCAAATATTAATTTTTTTCCCCTTCAACTTGTAAGTTTTTCTCTGTTTGTCGTCGTTCGTTTGAACAACCTGTTTTTCCTTGTTGTCTTACCTGAGAAGTCTCATCCCTAAGATTTTATGTTTTCTCCAAGGTTGATCACTTTCCTTTTTTTCTCAGTCACTCATCCTTTTTCTTTCCAAGCCCCCAAACAGTCATCCAAGTCTTTGCCTATATAGGCTGTATCCGCGGGCTCAAGGTGCAGCAATCAAAGCGACCCATTCCAGACTCTAATCAAGAAAACAGGCGAGTTCAGCTCCCAATGTCTGGGATTCCATGTGGAGTTTAGATCATTGGTTTGTGGGTTTTCAAAATCCGAAAGTTTCTCAAATATTAGTGCTAGAGAAAAGGCCCAAGATCAAAGATCAGGCAAAGATTAAATCTGGGTCATGGATCTTATTAAGAGAGATCAACGATGGAAGATTATTGCGGGAATCAGGAGTTAGAAATGTTGTTAAAGTTGTTCATCAAAGGTATGAAGTCCCAAAACCCGAAATTAGAAAAAACATTTTGATACAGTAGGGCGTGTGGCACTAGATCTGAGCTGTGGAGAAAGTCATTTCAGGAAAGATGAAGTGAGGAATGTGAAATTTTCCCGAGTACCGAAGTGCCAAAGCCACCGAAGTACCTAAGTCCTGGGGTCCCAAAGCATGAAGTGAGAAGTAAAGCTGGACTATCTGATTTAGAAGGGAATGTGCCGATAGATCAAGGGATTCACAGTTTCGCAAATCAGAGGTTTGCTGGGAGCAAAGAACAAGTTTCCCGCAACACAAATTCGTGAAGCACTCAGAGAGTGGGCCCAGGGTCACAACATGAGGTCATATGGAAGGTGGGTCCAGAAGGAAAGGTTGGCTCCCATCGCATCAAGATGGCTGATTCGGAGTCTTGAAGAAGCAATCACAGCCAATGATCGTGAAGTAGATTTGACCATCGGCCTGAGCAAGGTGATTTCGCCGAATCGGGTATCGGGAAGTCTGGATACAAATTATGAGAAGACTCCTGAAGCATGAAATCCATAATCTTCATATGGGATAAGCACCAGGTCATGGCCCAAGGTCACGTTGAAAAAGGAGTCAAAGGAAAAGGAGCTAGAAACCGAGCCTAGAGCGCCAAGACGTGTGACATCTACCTAGTGCTGACACGAGGCACTCTTTTCAAGCATTATCAAACATGCCTCTAGACTGTTTTAGGGTGACACCTATCACCTCTCTATCCATGACACATCATCATTGTGGCATTAGGCCTCCGCATCATATCATCCTATGAGAGGTGTTATTGTTCAGCGCCAAAGGTAGAGCCCCATCCCAAAGCACACTTTGGCAGATCTTGAAGTCGGTCGACAAATATATTTTGCGGTAGCACTAAATCTAGTTGGTGTTCCCAAATCTCAAATCATGACCATATCAACGACCATAGTCTATTGCGGGGACGTAATGTGCTCAGTCGATAATTTTCTTAAGTGGTCCCGCAATGGAAACCATGGTATGGGGAATGTGCTACGTGGAGAAAGGAGATGGATTGCGAGCCCAAAAGCGGTCTGAGCCCAAACCAATTTTGAGTGGCCTTGCTGATCCAAATTATTGCATGAACACAAAAAAATACACAAATAACCATGAATACAAAGATGTAGTGGAAATAACACTTCATTTCATTAATATCAAAGAACTCAAACTTGTTTACAGACATAATCGAAATAAAGTAGCTTGGGCGCTAGTAGCTTATCTCTAAGAAGAGATGTGGCAGATACAGACCTATGAACTCTGTGTTACAATGAGGCTCGAAGGAATATATAATATTGAGAAACAATGGAAACCCTAAGAATAAAAAAACCAAACCCTAGGAGATGAAATGATAGAATATGGGCCCCGTCAGTGTAAATTGGTACATCAATTTCCTGGGGTCATAACTTTGGCATACGATCTCCGTTTGATGCACATGATACATCGTTAGAAATATCTCTCCGAGGACTACACTGCTAACAATAAATATAGATTCCAAAACAAACTCACATTCATCGGATATTTCATGCCCAAAAAACATCGTTTAGGGCCTCAAAACGGCTCTGGAAGTTCAAGACCCAAAAAACTGCCAAAATTAGTAAATTGTTCTACAATTAAGGAAATTGAAAAACTAAAAGAAACAATGGTGGGGGTCCAAGTGGAATAGGCGAGTGGACACCAATATCCACCTAGATCATTCCTCTCCCCTTAGGAAGAAATGGTCCCCATTGTGTTGAGTTCCTCCATGAGACGAGGAAACTTCTGCTGAACTTGGTCCCTGGTGAGCCACTTGCCCTAGTGTAGGAGTTGTCCTACTTTGACAAATTGATATAGATGGATCCTCTACTGGCATGTGTTCTTGATCTGTATGTCCATAAACCGACCAGTTGTGGCTTGTTCCATGTAGTCTGTATTTAACTCTATTGGTGTGAGTTTTTCTTCCATGTCGAATGTGTCCAGTAAAGGTGAAAAGTAGGGCTGAAGGCGATTCACATTGAACACTAGGTGTAGACCAAGGAATGGTGGAATACTTATCTCAAAGGCATTGTCCCCTACAACCTTGGTGATGGTGTATGGCCCATATCAGAGTGAGCAAAGCTTGTGGTGGGGTCTAGTGAGGCTCTCCTTCTGCAAATGTAGCCATACTTTGTCACCCACCTGGAAGTTGTGTTGCACCCGATGTTGATCATGTTGTTGCTTGTACTTAGCATTGGCTTTGCCCAATATGTCATGAAGCTATTTTAGAATGTGTTGAATGTGCTCAATGAAGTTGTTCTCCTTGGCAGATTCAAACTGGACATGAGCCGAATCATCCTAAGAAACTACAAAGGTATGGCTATGTCAATGGGACATAGTGGCTAGAATCTCAAGACCACCTGAAAAGGGTTGTGGTCGGTTGAGTTGTGGAGGGCCCAATTATAGCTATTTTGTACATAGGGGAGGCTCTCATCCCATGTACGTGTATTCTTTGAGTTGTACATGCACACAATGTGTACGATCATCTTGTTGACGAGCTCTCTTTGGACATCAGTTTGGGGATGGAAATATGTGGACTTGACGAGCTTGGTGTCTAAAATTGACCAGAGGTTGGACCAAAATGTACTGAGGAACCTGCTATCCTGATATGACATGATAGACTATGGGGTCCCAAAGTGTACCTACACTCATTCAAAGAAGAGTTTAGCAGTGGATTCTGCTGTGATATTCTTCTTGCATGCCACCATAATGGCCATCTTTGAGAATCTATCAACGACCATGAAAACACAGTCGTTTACATGCTTAGTAGAAGGAAGGCCCAACATGTAATCCATGGAGATGGATTCCCAATGTCGAAACGGGTAGGAAACAAAGTATAGAAGACTTTCTTCTTGAGGTTCAGTTTGGAAATGGTGTAGGTAGTGCAAGATCTGATGTACTTCCCGACATCCTGTCAAAGGTTTGGCCAATAGAAATACTTCTACAGTACTGCCACTATTTTCTCGACCCTGAAGTGACCATCGAATCGACTGTAGTGTGCTTCCCAAATCATCTTGGCAAGCTCACTTGAAGGAACACAAACGTGTCCCAAGTGACATAGTAGTGCATCCTGGAGGTGAAAATTTGGAACTCGGTTACCCTCCAAGAGAATCTTGTATGTGTGGCCGAATTATGGATCACTCTTGTAGAGAAGCGACCAATCAGAAGTCTCATGCCCACAAGAGTTAAACATGGTGGTTATCACCATGATCGGTGGTCTGTGTGGATGATCATTTCCTTCCCCAAAATGTAATGCTTCCATTGTCGGCAAGCTTGCACAATGAAATACATTTATTTTTTACAAGTGGGATACTTTCAGATTGTTTCAGATAGTGTCACAGTTTGATATGCCACTGGATGCCTCGGTTGAGTAAGCACTACCCCAATAGCATAGTCAAAGGAATATGTCTTGATCTCAAATGGTTGTTGCAAGTATGGTAATGTGAGCACTGGGGCACATCAGAGGCGATGTTTCAATTCTACGAATGCCTTCTGTTGATATTCCGAACAAAATTATTTTTCTTTCACTCATCCCTTGGTGACTTGAATCAAGGGCCAAGTGATATGAGAGAATCCCAACACGAACATGCGGTAGAAATTAGCAATACCTAGAAAGATGCGAATCTTTGTTAGAGTGGTCGGGGCTGGCCAATGTCGAATGACATGGATCTTGTTTGGATCCACATGCAGCCCATGCTCATCAATATTTTATCCCATATACTGAACCTGGGTCATGCCAAAAGTGCACTTCTCCAAATTGGCACACAACTTGTGTTTCTGTAGTGTTTGGAGGACCTGTCGGATGTGGTAGAGGTGCTCTTCCCAAGTCTAGCTGAAGATCAAGATGTCATCCAAGTACACTAATAAAAATGAGTTGGTGAATGGAAAAAATATTTCTTCCATCAGCCTCATGAAGGTTGCAGGAGCATTCGTCAACCCGGAAGGCATGACCAACCATTCAAAAAGGCCCTCCTTGGATTTGAGGGTAGTCTTCCACAGATCGGATGGTTCTATTGGTACCTGGTGATACCTGGACTTCAAGTCGATCTTGCTGAAATATTTTTCCCCTTTGAGTTGGTCCAGAAGGTCATCAATCTGTGGGATTGGGTACCTATTACAGACAGTGATCTTGTTCAGTGCCCGATAGTCAATACAGAGTCTCCAAGTCCCATACTTCTTCTGCACCAACACGATTGGGCTCCCACAGGGTGATGAACTTGGCAGGATGTGACCTTTCTGCAGTAGCTCTTGGATCTACCTCTTGATTTCATCGTTCTCTAGAACAGAGCATCGATAGATTGGCCCATTAGGTAGCGGTGCACTTGGGGTTAGATCGATGGGGTGTTTGACCTGATAGTGCAAAGTCACCCCTGTGGGCAAGGTGAAGATGCCTCAATACTCCTCCATGACCTTGTCCATTTGTTTTTGTCATGTAGAGAAGCCCTGTCTGGAGGTCGTGGCCACAAAATTCTTCTTTCCCTGAGGGCGGATCATTGGGAAAACAAATTTCCTGGTTTCAGAAATGATCTTACTACATTGTTTTGTAGTAACCAAAGAGATAACGACAGGCAGTGGTACCTCTGGTATCCTGTACAACTTATTTCCCAAGGTAACAATAACAATGTGAGGCCGGGGCTCATACACAACATGTTGCTTCCACAAGTATGTTTGGCCTAATAATATATCACAAACATCCATAGGAGAAATGTCACATAATACCTCATCGGTGAAGGGATTGATGATGTAGGGAAGGCGACACTGCTGGCTGATGCAGAGATCCTGTCCTTGGTGAAGCCACCCGATGGTGTATGGTTGTGGGTTTGTTTTGGTTGGAAATCCCAACCAATTCATGACCTCTACTAAAATGAGGTTCTTTTGTCTCCCATTGTCGACAATGAACTGTAGCAAGGAACCCTTTACCCACATTCGGGAGTGGAAGAGATGCTCCTCCTCCTATAGATCTTCTAGTTATTACTTTTGGATCTCCGTGGTGGTGATGGTAGTGTTGGGCTCTGCATAGATAATATGATTCCCTCTATCATTCCCCTTCTTGGGTTCTGATTCAATGTCCGAGCATGCATCTGATTCAGAAGCCCTCATCTCAGCCACCAGTGACTGTTTGTCCCAACACTCACTTGTGTTGTTAATGGAGATCTTATGGAACTCACACCACTTTCCTGTGCCCTTCTTTGGCTTCGAGGTTTTTTTCTTTGTTTGCATCTTTGGTAGGTTGTCTTGAGCCACCATGCCTTGGCTTTGTCCTTTGTTCTACAGCTTGGGGCCACCTTTCCCTTACTTTTGATTCGCAAATCCAAAGTCTCGCTTCTTCTGTTTGAATTTCTGCTCAATCTTGTCAGCATATCGGTATGTCATACCAAGCGAGGAGATGTTGAGGAACTCCATTTCCTCCTGAATGTATCTATGCAGACAACTGGAGTACTTCAACACCAAATTTTTCTCTGAATATTTGATACCCAACTTTGTGCGCATGGTATGGAACATATTCTTGATCTCATGCACATCTTGATCCCTTTGTTTCCGTAGCATAGTCCATTGTATGTACTTTTCCTCAAAGATCCCCACGAGATAATATTGTTCCTTGATGGCATCTTGGAAATAATTCCAAGTGGGTATGAACGAGAACATAGAGGGTTCCTCCTCGTCATTTTTCTCACAGTAGGTTTCCCACCAGTCCTTGACATGGGGGGCGGCTTTGAGCAGTGAAAAAATAATCTTCTCCCAGTCAGAAAAGTCATGAACCGAGAAATATAATTCCAATAGATTCAACCATCTATCTATGACGTCTGCATCTATTTGGCCATCAAATATGGGAATTCCAAAGTTTACTTGTACCTTAAAAGGGGTTGCACCTCCGGAGTGGCTGTTGGATGCAGATGCGCTGCCAGTGGGAAATCGTTGAAGGATTTGGGCAAAGTTATCCATCATTGCACTCCTTTGTTTTTCAAGGGCCTCCTCAAGAAATATTTTGATAGGATCTCCTTCTCCCTCATATTTCTTTTCATCCCCCATGGGTGGTCGTCGGGGTTTGCGAGGCTAATCTTGCAAAGGTTCAACTAGATCGAGCCCTAACTCCTTATACCCCGACCTCGTGGGGGACATGCAAAGAAGGATCAAGAAAAAGAAGACCACTCTGATACCAACGATCTGAATTTATGCAGTAACACAAAATAATACACAAATAACCATGAATACAAATATGCAGCTGAAATAACACTTCATTTCATTAATATCAAAGAACTGAAACTTGTTTACAGACATAATGGAAATAAACTAGCTTGGGCATTGGTAGCTTATCTCTAAGAAGAGATGTGGTAGATACAATCCTCTAAAATTTGTGTTACAATGAGGCTCAAAGGCCTATATATTATTGAGAAATAATGGAAACCCTAAACATCCAAAAACCTAACCCTGGGAGATGAAATGCCAGAATATGGGCCCCGTCGGGGTAAATTGGTACATCAATTTACTGGGGTTGTAACTTTGGCATACTATCTCTGTTTGACGCACATGATACATCGTTTGAAATATCTATCCGAAGAATACACTGCGAATAAAGAATATCAAGTTTGGAACGAACTTATATTCACTGGAACTTTAATGCTCAAAAAAATGCCGTTTAGGGCCTCAAAACGGCTCTGGAAGTTCAAGACCCGAAAAACTGCCAAAATTAGTAAATTGTGCTACAATTAAGGAAACTAAAAAACAGAAAGAAACACTGGTGGGGTTCCAAGTGGAATAGGCGAGTGGCCACCAATATCCAGTTGGATCACCCGGAATCGCGTGTTTATATGGTGTCCTATCCAAGAGCACCTCGTGGATAGCCCCTGAGCATTTAATCTCGTTGATTTCCTGAGAAAAGGCAGTTAATGAAAGTAGAGCTGGTGGTTGAAACCTTGGCTCAATGCATAAATGGAAAGCATCCAAGGCCCAGCCGTGGGGATTGAACCGTTATCTCGTGGTACCCCCGTGGGAAGATTTTCCTGCAAAACCCATGCTGATCTGAGCTTGCGTCTGACAGAGGGGTGCACATTCAGTTTGACAGAAGAACTCACCGACGCAAAGCTTTGATTGTAGTGACCAGGTCACACACTTGGTAGTGGCGTATTGTTCTGAGTATAAATAGATAGTTTTAATATTTTGTTAAGTTTGTCAACTAGTTGAACAAAGCTCCATATTTTGTAATGTTTTGATGCCAAAACTGTTCTCTAGTTATGTATCATATTTGAGACTTTCATATTAATAGAAGTCATCCTCTTTTCATCTGTTTGTAAAAAAAATTCTAAGACACTCGAGCATGGAGGATCCAGTCGAGGGTTTTTATGTTGATGTAATGTAGGTTTAATTGCAGCGATATCATGACCAGTTTTAGTTAGCTTCCTTGTGACCTTTTTCCCTCTTACACTGAATGTCTCAGTCATGGAGGATCCAGTCAAGTTGCTACAGCTACATGGTGATGTAGGTTTGATCATTGTGTTGTTGTGACTATGTTTTTTGGACATATTTCAATGTCTAAAACTTGAGCTTAAGAGTTATCTTGAGTTTGCATTTTTCTTCTCCAAGTTGCCTGAAATCCTGATGCTCATAGTAGTCTTGTTCACCTTTATCACTAAGTCTTCCCTCTGTTCATACTGAAACTCAATTCACTGACTGAAGTTAGTTGTGGCCCTCACTTCCCTATGCATTTCTTGTCTAGTTCTATGTTGAACATCATTCATATATTGATATTTGTCCATTGACCTCCACTCATATAAAACCAACATCCTCCAAAAACTCTGATGGGTACTGGGCTTATCCTCCTGCAATCTGAGGGTGACTTTCAGTGCTAACACTCTTGGCGCCATCGCCAGGGAATGAATTGAAGACATTTCCCTAGGTAAGAACGACAAAGAAATTCTGATTCTGAAGGTGCATCAGGTATCAGCGACTTGAAGATTGCAACTTGCACCTGGCGACTCCAATGTTTCAGTCGTGGCTCCGAAAGGAATACACATGAGGTCTATTCCACAACTACCTATGGCTACACCTGAAGCTGACCCAGATAAGATTATCAAGAAAGGAAATCTTTCTCGAGAAGGATTTTATCCATTGTCCTGGATTGAAAAGTTACCTGGGAGAAAGACAACAATCAGATCTGGTCTTTGATGGTGAACAAATACTAGACACTTTAAGACTGCATATCATTCACCTGGTGAATCCATGTTTAAAGAATCTAGTGGCGACTCCACAGTTTTAAGAAGTCATATTTTTAGATGGAAGTCATTTTGTCTTGAAGGTTTGATCCTTTCAATTTCTCTGTTGTTCTTGGTTTTCCAAATGTTGTTCCTACTATTGATGAGTGGGGTGACATTTTTCCCATATTTAGAGAACGTAAAGATGACAACCCTACTGAGCATCTCCGTGAGTTTCATGAACTAATGCATCGGTGGGAGATACATCATGAGGATGCATTATTGAATATGTTCATGTAATCATTAGTGGGAGATGCTCGTGAGTGATATCACTCCTTGCCCCATGCTAGCATCTCGTCCCTGGAACAGTTTCATGCAACTTTCAATGCTCACTATCAAAGGTATTATTCCTCTGAGTTAATCTGTCATAACTATTGTGAAGAATATAGAGATTGCGTTTGGGACATAGTTCGTTATTGAGAAAGATGTGAGAATGAGGGACATCCCCCGAAGGAGATGATTGATCTGATACAATCACTTTCTGCAAGAATAGAGGAATTGAAGGCGTATTTTTCTCACCTCTCTTACGAAGAAAATACAGAGGATATGTCAGTCCTAGAAACATATGTTCTTAGCATCCCTTCTTATGATGAAGAAGTGATGTCAGATACTAACCAAGAATAAATGATTGTTGATGGATATCCCAATGAAGACGACAAAGATCAACCTTTCTCCATGGTTCATGTTTTTACTGATTGTGAATCTGACCTTGGGGAGAACCATGAAGAAGAAAAGGAGGAGCCACATCTCTCGGCTATCTTGGATCTGAGATTTTCCCCTTTCAATTTCTTAGCCGTAGTTGGTTATCCACATCCAGTGCTAGATAGAAATGAATGGGAGGATTATCTTCCGAGATTCAGAGGAAGAGAGCATGACTATCCCAGTAAGCACTTATTTAATTTTCATAGATGCATGCTTAAGAATGACTTTGTTCATGAGGATGTCTTGATCAAGATGTTCAAATTTTCTTTGGAGGGAGATGCTCATGAATGGTGTAAATATCTCCCTATTGCTAGTATCCATTATTTAAAGGATTTTAACGATGCTTTCAATTCATATTACGAGAAGAGTTACCCGTCTCATCTTATTTTGGGTGACTTTTGTAATAAGTTTGCATTCTACATCCAGCAGATGTAGATTGTTTCTCGTTTGATGAGTCTAGTGAAGATCTGATTAAAAGAGAAAGTAAGGACAAAAATGAGTATTTTGCAGTTGTGGATGAAATTGTCTCTCTTTCTATTTCCCAAGAGGAAGGCCTTCGATATATGATTGATGATAATGTTGATGATTGCATAGCAATAGATGCATTATATTCTTCCCCTGGTACACATGTTGTCTTAGATTTAAAAGAAGAGATGGTTGTGGAGGAGGATTCTTCTATTTTCCTTCAAGAGTTTCCCCATGATTTATTTTCACCTGGGATTGAAGAGAAGAATCTAGAGGTTTCTCATTTTCCTGTGCAAAATAAAAGAGTTGTGCGCTCACCTATCTTTGATGAGTATTCGTATGAAGAAGAGAAGATCCCTACATCACATTTTGTTGACTTGGGAAGCATCCATCCTGTGTATGACGACTATGAATAAGATTTTGATGTGAAAATTAGCAATCCTGGGTCTATAGATGACATTCAGAAGCATGTTAAAGAGAAACATCCATTCAATAATATACACAAAGAGATCCCTTGCCCTCATCTAGCAGATGTTATCAGATAAGACAAAGAAAAACTTGATCAACAGTCTGCATCAGCCTTTCACTCACCTATGCTTGCCACAGACATTCACCCAGAGGTGAGCAATCATAAGACAGAGCATGTTTTCTATTACCAACCCAATAGGTTTTGTCACCTATTTTATGACCCTGTAGGGAAGTACATGGAGTGGCATTTTTTCTAGGTATTGAATCCTCCAAACTTTATCTTTTATTCAACACTAGGAGGAGGATTGAAAAATGTAATCGATTTGCTGTCACAGTTTCATTATATTTTATTGATCAGTGACGGAATAAGTTTTCAGTTAGGAGGTTACTTGAATGGCTCCGGTGGAAGTCCACTTTCACCTAGCACTTTGTAAAAATCATTTATTCTAGGAGTGTACATAAATAAGCTCCTTTTGGAGCCCATGTGTTTGTTTTTGTTTTTATTAGAGTAGTGTACATATCTTCCGATTTTCTTCAGTGAAAGTTTTGAGCTAGACTCCATATCCCAATAGCCAAGGCACTGGAGCTATGCATTCTTGGCAGATTGCAGGGAGCATGCCATCCCCTATGGAGCCAAATGTTATCACATGAAATTTTCATAGTCTTGTGGGTTTGTGGTTTCTACCTAAGTCTGTAATTTTATCCTCTCTCTCTCCCTTTCGTAGACCAAATCTTAAGTTTTTTCCTCTTCGGCTTGTAGGCTTTTCTCTGTTTACCCTCATTCATTTGAACGAACTATTTTTCCTTGTTGTCTTACCTGAGAATTCGCGGCCCTAAGATTTTATATTTTCTCTAAGGTTGATCACTTTCCTCTTTGTCTAAGTCACTCATCCTTTGTCTTTCTGAGCCCCCAACTGGTCATCCAAGTATTTGTTTATATAGGTCGCAACCGTAGGCTTAAGGTGCAACAATCAGAGTGACCCATTTTAGACTCAAATCAAGAAAACAGGTGAGTTCAACTCCCAATGACTGGGATTCCATGTGGAGTTTAGATCGACAGTTCATGGGTGTTCAAAATCTGAAATTTGCTCAAATATTAGCGTCGAAGAAAAGGCCCGAGATCAAAGGTCAGGAAAATATTAAATATGGGTCATGGATATTATTGGGATAGATCAATAGTGGAATATTATCATGAGAATCAAGAGTTTTAAATGTTGTTAAAGTTTTTCATCAAAGGTCTAAAGTACCGAAACCCGAAATTAGCATGGACCATTCGATCCAACAAGATGCATGGTGCCAGATCCGAGCTGTGGAGAAAGTCATTTCGGGAAAGATGAAGTGAGGGATGTGCAATTTTCTCGAGTCCTGAAGTGTTGAATCCATTGAAGTACATAAGTCTCAGGGTCCTAAAATGTCAAGTGAGAAGTAAATCTGGACCGTCTGATCCAAAATGGCACATGGCGATAGATCAACAGATTCATAGTTTCGCGAATCGGAGGTTTGCTGGGAGAAACACACAAGTTTCCCGCAATGTGAATTTGTGAAGCACTCAGAGAGTGGCCCAGGGTCACAACCCAAGGTTATATAGAAGTCAGGTCCAGACAGAAAGGTTGGCACCCATCGCATGGGGATGGATGATTCAGAGTCCCGAAGAAGCAATCATGATTTTCAATCACGAAGTAGATATGACTGTCGGTATGAGCAAGGTGATTTCGCCGACTCGGGTATTGGGAAGTCTGGAGACAAATGATGAGAATATTCCTGAAGCGTGAAATCTAGAATCTTCATATTGGATAAGTGCCAGGTCATGGCCTGAGGTCACGTTTAAAAATGAGCCAAAGGAAAAGGAGCTAGTGCCCGAGCCCTAGAGCACCAAGATGCATGGCATCTGCCTAGCACTGACACGAGGCACTCTTTTCAAGAATTCTCATACATGCCTCTAGCCATTTTTCATGTGAAACCTATCACCTCTCTATCTGTGACACATCAGCATGGTAGCACCAGGCCTCCAGGTCAAATCATCCTCCGGGAGGTGTTATTTTTCAACACCAAAGGTAGCACCCCATCCCAAAGAACGCTTTGGTAGATCCTGAAGTTGGTGGGTGAATATATTTGGCAGTAGCACTAAATCTATCTGGTGCACCCAGATCTCAGATCATGACCAGATCAATGACCATAGTTTATTGCGGGGATGCAACATGCTCAATCGATAATTTTCTTAAGTGTTCCTCCAATGGAAACCATGGTATGGAAAATGTGATACATGGAAAAAGGAGATGGATTGCAGGACCAAAAGTGGTCTAAGCCCAAACCACTTTTGAGCAGCCCCGCAATAGCATGTTTATATGGTGTCCTATCCGAGAGCACCATGTGACCACCCCATGAACATTTAATCTCGTTGATTTCTGGAGAAAAGGAAGTTAATGAAAGTAGAGACAATGGTTGAAACCTCAGCTCAATCCATAAATGAAAGGCATGGAAGACCCGACCGTGGGGACTGAACTGTTAGAGTTTAAGCTATTATTAGGTTTCTTTTCAATTCACTAGATAACCATAACATAGATAGGATCACTAGGAAATACACAATCACAAGAGATAAATCATTTATCCTGGGAAACCCTCATGAGGGAGAAAATTGTTGGGCTCTAAATATGTCTTAAAAACAACCTTAGTTTAACATTAATTTATCAACCCAAGGATTCGTCTTTTATCTCAAGAATATCAACAAAGTCTATGTAGATAGTTGTAGAGGCCAAAATCGTGTAGTTGAAGCAAACTTGATTTTATCAGCAATCAAGTTCCTCACACATTCATTAACATTCTAAAACTAAGATCTTACTTAACATAATTGAAATCTAATTTATAACATGTTGTCAATTAAAGGCATTTATTGAATTCATGAATTGATCTAATTAAGAAACGGTATCTGAATCTATTAAAAGCTTGACAAATTGATCTATCAACAATTATTTAACCTTCTATAATGAAATAACTAAGTACTCTAAATTGATAAGGAACAACAACTGAAAGGAACAACAAATACTAATTTATGTTAAAAGGGGCGACAAATGCTAATTTAAGCGGAAAAGGGCGACAAATGCTAAATTAAGCGAAAGGAACAGTGCGTGTGAAAATGAGAGAAACTATCAAGTAGTAAACTACAACAATGGAAAATGAAACAACAATCGTTAATATTCAAATGAAACACCTATATTTCATAAGAAAACAAAATAAATGTTGGATTACTAAGAGGGCAGGTGAATCAGTAATAGCGTAATTATAATCCTTTTTCTCCAAATAATCCAATTTTTATATCAATGTAGAATTATTATCCAATAATGAGCAATAATAAATGAACAATCACACACATACACAACACACCAGTGTTTTACGTGGAAACCCAAATCGGGAGAAAACCACATAATGTTTTTTCTTATATGTCTTGAAGAATTACATTCATTGGAAGCACCAACTTCTTTTGTTTTCTGGCTGCAACTGGAAGGAGGATCCAACCCCCTAGTTTCTCAGGCTACAACCTGAGGGAATATCCAAATCCACTATTATCTTGCTACAACCAGAAGGAGGCTACAACCCCCTTAATTAAAGGTGGCTACAACCACCTGTCCTTGCCTCGTCCAACCGCCCCGAAGTAGAAGTAGAATGATGGAACCACTCTCACACTATCACTGTGAGATATACCACTGTAAACATGTACCAATAAACATGAACCATGCATCAACCATGCATCAACCTGTACCTCAACCTGTAATCAACCTGTACCATAAACAAGTGCATCAACCATGCACCAACCTGTACCAAACAATCTGTAATCAACCTGTACCATAAACAAGTGGAACCAACCATGTACCAATCATTTTTCAAGTACTCATCAACTATGACTCATCAATATCTACCAACATCATCAACTATACACCCCATGTATGTGCCAACTCATCAACTACTTGTCTCAAGCATGTACCCAACTTGTACCTCAACCAAAATCCCTCATCAATTTCATCATCCAAATATGATTTGTAACTCTGTAATAGACCTAGTGTATATGATCACATACCTTCAAACCTTCCTTAATTTTAACAACAAGAGACTAGCATTTTCATCAAACGTTTCTTTAGTCTCACAAGACTAGTTTTGGATTAGTCAACAACCCTAACTTGAAATAATCATAACTTTGTACATGTAATGAATAAATATCTGAAACTGATATAAAATATT
>SNQJ01S0104955.1:20545-35737 GCA_010110895.2 Picea sitchensis
TCCAATGAATGTAATTCTTCAAGATATATAAGATAAAGCATTATGTGGTTTTCTCTCGATTTGGGCTTCCACGTAAAACACCGGTGTACTGTGTATGTGTGTGATTGTTCATTTCGTATTTCTCATCATTGGATAATAATTCTACATTGATATAACACTTGGATTATTTGGAGAAAAAGGATTATAATTACGCTATTCCTGATTCACCCCCCCTCTCAGTAATCTAACATCTCCAACTTCTCATGGCCATAACTCTCTAAGCATGAGGAGTTATATGACGTTCCACATAACACTGGAAATGGCATGACAAACACTATCCATATAGGATAGTTTCACTGAAAAATTCACTCGTGTTCATCTCATTATTCCTCAAATAAGCATGGGTTCTCTAACAATACTTCTAGGATAACTCAATCCGCAAAGCGTCTTCTCGTGAGGGCTTTCACCATAAGGGGACCACTCTGGAGTTCATCCATTTCTACTTTTTATCAACCATGACAAGAAAATAATGAGTCATCTTTACATCAAACAATATTGGATCCATTACCCAACCTTTGTGCTACGGGTCTTTCTTCAAGGGTTGACATCAATGACAACCAACCTTAATCAACAATAAAATCATTAACAAGCTTATGCATTTATCTTAACTATTGCAAAAGAGATTTAAATCAATGAATGGAGATCAAAATGATACAATTACAGATTGAGACAATAACTCCTTCGACTGGGCCCTTGGTCCTCAGAAGCACTATTACTGGAAACTCAGTATGTAAGAATGGTGAAAACGCCAAAAAGTTCTATTAATTCCATAACTGGTACAACATTTACAAAAGATTGCTTGCGTAGAGAAATTTCGAATTCTGAATGTTTGGAAATAATTCTTAGATTGCTTTCTCTCATTCATTACCCTCTATATATTAAAATGATATGGGTAAATTAAGCTATCCTGAGGATCGAGAGGTCCTCAGGATTGCTTTTACTATTTATAAAGTTTACAAAATATGGAATCAATCTTCCTCCAAACTACTTTGTGCCTCATGTCTTCAACCTTCAACAGTCTTCATATCTTCAAAATATCCTTAACTATCTTGGGTTTGATGATATTTATCCATTCCTACACTAAAATCAAACAATTCCAACCAAATATTAGAATTTATATAACATTACTCAATAATATTTCTAGAAGACATTTTAATCATTTTCTATCCTAATTATTCCTAATTAACAGAAAAAGTCAATCAAGACTACATCTCGAGCCATGGAAGTAAGGAGGATATTTGTACCTTTTTCACAACTCAACATACCCCCCATCTTACCTTCTTTCATGTCCTCGTGCAAGCTGAGATCTTACATGTAAAGCAGTAATCTTTTAAGGAGGAAAGTTTGGTTCACCAGGTTCCCTGAACCCATTCTTGCGTTTGAGCTCTCCAAAAGCAGCTTCTTCCATTTTTCTATTAATTTGATAATCTCTTTGGTAACCCTATGGAGGAAACCAAATAATATGGGGATTATATATGCACCCAATCCAGGTGATTCCTTCCTCCTGGATCATTCTGGTGTACCTTTCCACTCTAAAGGTAGCTGCAATTTTTTTTTTGAAACTAAAGGTGTCCCTGCTCTTGAGTTCATTTGAGGAGGCATCCCATATTAGTTTGGAAGAAGCAAGAGATTCTTCCTTAATTTACCTAAAATATGTTATGCCTGAGCATGTAACTTGTTGGTGGATAGGGGCCAAAGAGTATACCACGCCTTCCCTCTTCATAAATTTCCTATGCTACATGATGGCTGGGAAGGATTTTAGAGGTTCCCCTCTGATCCAGAGATCTAACCCAGTCTCCCTTTTCATAAAGGTCTTATGTGATTTTTCCCATCTGATTTGATTTTTGGTGAAGGAAAAAAATTCTTGTGTTATAAACCTAAATTGCACCATACATGCATACCTGGCATCAAGCCATCTTACTTACTATTTTTGCCAAGCCAACACTGAATAACTCTTCTTAAAAACACTATTTTTAAAGATGTACTCACCATGCACCACTACTTCCAGCGTATGTATGCTAGTTGCACCACTACTACCCGCCTACATATGCTAGTTGTACCATTACATCCCGTGTATGCCCACAAAAGTTGCAAAAAATAAAAAGTTGCAAGGGATTCGTTGAGATTACGGGCTATTGGGTAGTTTGACAACTAATCCACCACCTATAGCCTGTGACCCAACCTAATAACCATATTTTTGTCATATAAAAAGAGGTGTTGGGGTCTCATTCCAAGGAGAAACATAGAAATAGTGAAAGTCTACCCATTTCACTTTCCCCCCTTGCCCCAAGAATTTGCAGCCACATTGTGAGTTTTGAGCTAGAATTCCCTATTCTTTCCCTTTTCCTCATCCATAAGCCTATGCCCATTCTCTAGAGAGAAGTGTGAGAGAAGAAGGATATGTGGAAGCAGTTGGAGATTGGTGAAGAGGAGCCCAGGACGGAGCAGTCGTCGATCTCATTTTGTAAGTAACTTTGTGAGATTAATATAAAGAAGTACTTTTTTTGTCCTGCCATATGATGTGTTCAGTCTTTATGTTTGATTTACATTTTGTTATGACATCTAACCCACTAATTCATATATAGAATGAATGTTCGTAGTTTCTTGTTTATCTTTTGGTGAATGCAGGTCATCCTTGGGAGGAGACTTACAGTCGAGAAGTGACCGAATGTAGAAGGATCGACACCGGACACGGAGTTTAAGGTAAGACTATTGGATCCTTATACTTTGTATTTTATGCATGAATGTGGGGTATTGTTGGGATAGTTGTTAAAATTAAGAGACTTTAGACAGTTAGCTCCACCTGCACGATTGAACCCTAGTCTAGTCCATAGGGGGGTTTTCCCACTATAACAGAATTGGTGACCATACTGGGGAGCCTCTAGGGTTTTTAGGGGATCTTTTGGGTGTTTTAATTGATTTAATTACCTCTTTGAGTTCTCTGTAAGTTGTTAGTTCTCTAAGGGATTCTGGTCTTCCATACCTGTTATAACCCTAGTTTGCACCAGATATGCTTACCTGGCATCAGGCCATCTCAGATTCTTTCTTTTCCAAAACACTATTGAACAAATATTCTTAAAAAAAACCCTTTATAAAGGCCCACGTGCCCTGATCCATTACTGCATGCATGTACACGCTAGCTGCCCCAATACAGCCCACATGTACTTACAAAACCACTGAAAAAGGAAAGTTGTTGATGGAACACACAGCTTTGGGCAAGTTAACTAAACCTTTCGGCCATGCATGGCCAGTCATTTGACTAAATACCTAGCTCCTTCTAGCCTATAAAAGAAGGGGTAGGGGTCCCATTTGAAAGAAGGAAAATCATAGTAAAGAGACTATACCCAATTGAGCATTCCCCTTGTCTCAACCTTTGGTCATCCTTGTGAAAACAGAAGTATAGAGAAAAGAAGTTGGAGGATAGTTGAAGAGGAGCCTAGGACCAGTTTCTAGGAGCAGTGCCAACCACATGTTGTAAGTTTACTCTTGTGAAGATTAATACAAAAA
This sequence comes from Picea sitchensis, assembly GCA_010110895.2. NCBI lineage: Eukaryota > Viridiplantae > Streptophyta > Pinopsida > Pinales > Pinaceae > Picea > Picea sitchensis. The sequence goes on from SNQJ01S0104955.1 coordinate 24,092, forward strand.
GGAATACTTTTCCCGTCCCGCCATATCATGTGTTTGAGTTGAATGTTTATTTTATGATATTGTCACAACTAACCCAACAATTAGTATATGAAATGCATGTTCCCATCTTTTTGTTTGTTCATGTGTGAATGCAGGTCAGCTTTGGGAGGAGGCTTGCAATCAAAGAGCGAGTGAAAGCAAAGGGATGGACATCAAATGAAGGACTTAAGGTAGAGTTATTGAATATCATTTACACCTTTGTATTGCATGAATGTGGGGTTTTGTGTTGGGAGAATAGGAAAGAGTAGAGGCCATTGAAATGGTCATTTTCTCCATGCATGATTAAATCCCTTAAATTCTAAGTTTGTAGGAGGGATTCCCACCCACAATAGAATTGGTGACCATACTGGAGATCTCTAGGGTTTTCTGGGAGTCTTTTTTGGGTATTTTTAAAAATTGGTTTCATTACTTATTTTTAGAGTTTCTACAAAATTATGAGATAACAGGGATTCTGGTCTTCCATACCAGTACTCCCTTCTTTCTTTGCTTGGCTGCATTTTTTTTTCAGGAAGTCACAGAGGTACACACGGCTTGTATAAGGCTTGCATGCGTGTACACATGCCCAACCTTCACATAGCCCCCGTGGAAATGCTAGCTGATGAAGTGACAATAGCGTGGCTAAGTTCATAATTTTTTTATTAAAGAGGCAGTCATCCTCTTCCCTGTCAGAAGTGATCCTTCTCAGGGGTTTTCTGAAAACGCGTTCTGGTCTCTGTTTTTGTAGTTTGTAGCTTAGGTACCACCTGATATTGGTTTTGTTCTATGAAATTTTCCTTGATTTGTTTTTTCTTTTCTAACAAAGTAAGTTTCTGAGTCTTCAAGAGATTCTGGTTCTCAATACCAGTAGTCTCTGCCAATGCTTGATTGCTTGTCTTTTCATTTTGAAGAGTTATAGAGGTACATGCGACCTGCATAAGGCCTGCATGTGTGTACACATGCTTTGACCTTACACAACTCACGTGCACACGCTGGTTGTTGAGTTGTCAACAACGTGCCTATTGAGAATTTTTTTGTTTAAGGATAGGCAATCATCCTCTTCCTTATCAAGAGTTATACCTCTCAGGGATTTCCTTAATTTAATCTTAGTCTTTGTCATATCAGTCAACAACTTAGGTCTGATTACAACATAGCTTTCTTTTTCATTAAAATATTTCTTCTGTTTCTTAGCTTTTTAAACTTATTTTTAGCTTGAAATTTTAATATTTTAGCATGGGGGGGGGCATGAATCGTGGATTCATTAGTTTCTTTTAGAATATTTTGTTATTTCTTCTTTGATTGGAAGAAAATAATAAAAAAACCTAGTTTGTTAGATCTCTTTTTTTCCTGCCATTTGCTTTGCATTGTTATTTGAAAAAGAAAAAGAAATTAGCATAGCATTGTGTTTTCTTCTAATTTTAAAATCATTTCAAAAAGAAAATAAGAAAGATAATCGTTCTTTGCTAGTGTTCTTATCATTTATTTTTTCTGCAAGAGTCTTAACAACATCAGTTGCACTACCACACCTTTTGATTAAACCAAGCCTTAAAAAGAACGCTAATTAAAAATAACTAGACTTTTATGTTTGTAGGGTCCATCAACTAGATTAGGCTAGAGCCTTGATTTAGGTTGGAGAGGAAACTCTTCAAGGCTATAAAAAAAACATATGATTCTGTGATAAGGAGTGTAGAAGTCCAGTAATGTGGAAATTATCGGCCCCCCCTGCCCCCAACATAGGGGCTAAACAAGAGGTCGCGTGCAGAAAGGTAGAGGAGATAACCCTTCCAAAGCTGGACCAAGAGTAGTGGGGAACGCATAGAGAGGGCTTGTCTTGGGATTCTGTTGATCGCATTTTCCATGAATCTTCATGGGTCTCGAATCTGTTCGAGGTCCTCATTCGTCTTCTGGAACACTTTATTTTGATACCCTTGATGGGTTTCGGGCTTGATACCCTGCTCATTGTGGTCCACCTGACTGTCGACTGTACCCTCCTGGTTATTGTTCACGATATGGAAACCTAGTTGCCTTTATTGTTAGGGACTTACACAGGTGACCACGAGGGTATACCACAGTAAGTTTCTCTAGTGTTGGTTGGTGTAATTGTTCTTCCAACTAGTTAGTTGCTTGCTTGATTTGCCTTTAGAAACTTTTAGTGAGTGATCTGTGCTCTCTATTTTTACATAGTGAGTTAGTCAATCATGGCCTTGGGTCTCTGACCTAGGGTGGTAGACTGCCCACTCCGCTGGTTAAGAGGAATTTTCAGTCTGCTTCTTAGAAACGTGGAGCCGCCTCTTTATAGGCGTTGTTTTGATAAAACTGGTTCTTCAGAGTCAATGTGTGAGACTTTTACGGATTTGAACGATCCCGCAAGGGGAGAACCTATGCATAATATCTTTATGGATAAATTTCTTGATGATACCAACCAAGGAACCCCTTCACAAGGGGATTCTTGTGCTTTTCCTTTCTTCGGAAACATTGGCTTCCCTTTAATGGCCACTTTGTACATTCCTGGGTTGAATGTGGGACTACCGGTTTGGTTGGGTACCATTCCAAATGTCCCAAATGCTCTTGATGCTTCTCAGTTAAGCACCTTAAGTCATGGGCACCCTGTTGATGTTTCTTCATTAGCNTCTCCTCCTCCTTCTCCCACCTCTGGTGAAAGTTAGGTTACTAGTAACCAGAAGTCTAAACAAAATAGAAAGAGGAATAATAGGAAGAAGAAATAACCAACCTCTATGAGTCATGTTGGAGATAGGTAGACAACCTATGTAAGTCACGTTGAAGACCAACACCTAGCCTCTACAAGTTATGCTGGGGGAAATCACCCACCCTCTGCAAGTCATGATGGGGGAAAGAGTCCAGTCAGTGCTAGTCATAATGGTAATAGCTCTATAGCCTCTGCAATTCAAGTTATCGACCCATCACCATCCTCTGCAAGTCATGTTGGAGATGTGCAACCAACCACTACTAGTCATGCTGGGGGCATTGATTCTATTGAGAAACCTATTTGGATAGGACATAAGCCTAATTTCCCTTGTAAGATTTTCAAGGGAGATCACCTTACTCATTTGTGCCTTGGCATTCCATAGGTACAAAGATTGTGGTCCCTGTCTACAAGATCTTCTAATTCTGAGTCTTCTTAGGTTTCCTCACAGTCTATTCAGCCTTTGGTTGCAAAAGTGGTCATGCCGATGCAGTCATTGGATGATCCCACTCCTCTTTTGAGGGGTGAGGTGCCTTTAGACCTTGTAGTCTCTCAGCCTATTCAACCATTGGTTGAGAAAGTGATCATGTCGATGCAGTCATCAGATGATCCCACTCCTCTTTTGAGGGGTGAGGTGCCTTTAGACCATGTAGTCTCTCAGCCTATGCAGCCATTGGTTGAGAAAGTGGTCATGCTGATCCGGTCATCGAATGATCCCACTCCTATTTTGAGGGGTGAAGTGTCTTTACACCATGTAGTCTCTCATCCTTTGCAGCCATTGGTTGAGAAAGTGGTCACGTAGACGTAGTCTTCGACTGATCCCACTCCTCTCTTGGGGAGTGAAGTGTCTACCGACTATGTTTTTAGTGTTTCCAGTTTAGTAATTTTAGAACAAGGGGGCATTCCACTCATTCTGAGTACACCCCCTCCAAGCCCTAGGATGGTTTCCTTTGATTGGAATGATATTGTTGAGCCTCATCTTCCTTCTTATGCACCTTTTCAAATAAGGGTTGAAGTTAATTCAACAAACATTTATCGATGTATTGTGGATGAAGGAGATTCCACAAGTATTTTATCCTCCTCGGTTTGGAAAGTCTTGGGATCTCTCGAGCTTGTGTCTTCTTCACATGAGTTGTTGGATTTTGACAGATGTCCTAGTGAATATTTGGGGGTTCTTCCTCAGTTACCTATATCTCTAGGTGGCTAAATTGTCCTTGTTGATGCTATAGTGGTGCAAGGCCTGCTAGATTTCAATATTCTTATCGGGCATGATTATGTATATGATATGAATGTTGTGGTGTCTACTGATGCAGGAGCATCGCCAACGTCAAGCTAGCGTGAGGAAAGGGCCAGTGCATTTTGGGCACATGATGAATTGTTCAAAACTTTTGAGATGGATGCGCCAAACATAAATGTAATAATTAAGAAGGAGCGCACTTGATTGTAATCAGACCTTGAGCGTCCCGCTCTCGTCTGAAGTAGATAGAGGCATTTATGATAGTTAATGAAGGTAGATAGAATTGAATGTTTAGATTTGAAAGTTTTAGGAGCGGAGGGAAAACAGATATAGACACCTTTACTTGTATCATTGTAACATTAGAGAAGACTAGATGAAGATTATGCCAATTGAGAGCATAGAAGAGAAGCAGAGAGCTGTAGTGAGAATTCCATGTACAGAAGTTTTGGATTAATACAAAAAGGTTTTGATTTAGACTCATGGTGTTCAATTATTCTATGTGTATGCATCTTTGAATGTTTTTATCTTTCTGTCATGCAATTGCTTTTATGCTATGTATGAATGATTTCTTTTTGAATGTTTGAAATCTGAGAGAGAGAGAGAGTAAGGGAAATGAGTTTCAATTGTTTCTCTATCTGAAAAAGAGTTCCTGCAAGGAGTGCAGTTGAATTGTCCACAAGGAGTGCATCGAAAAAGTGTTCAGAGGTTTGTCTCTGAAAACTCAGGAGAGATAGCTTTGTTCTCATTCTCTCAGAAGTGTAGTTGGGCACCGGAGCCATGCAAGGTGTGCGCAGGCCGAGTAGAGGTTCAGGTTTGGCAACTTGAATGATTTGTTGAGAGACTACTGCTGCAGGAGTGCGCAGAGTCGACGGGTTCCAATTCCTTGGAATAATTAAGGAATTTTCCGCAAGGAGTGCGTGAAGGAGTCTTCTTAAAGACACAGAGTTGGAGAGAGTTTAGGAAGGATAAAGCCTTCAAAGTCGTCGAAGGAGGCACAGGAAGCTTGTGCACTGAAACTAGTGAGAAAGCGTTGCAAGTTGGGTCGTAGGAAATTAAGTACCATGGAAAGCCGCTTAGTAACAAGTTGTAGAAGCTCTCATGAAGGAAAAAAGACGGATGATCAGAATTCTCTGTGGGGAATTCGCAAAGTCCCGCGAGCCATTCGATCTCACAGAGGAATCAGGGAGTTACAACAAGTGCTTCTCGAGGATTTTAAGCTCGAAAGGATCAGAGCCGTAGGGGATGTTGGATTTACTTGTGAACTTCTATTTCAAGTTTTCGTGAGTGGAAGTCCTAAAATCTTTGCAACGGGAATCGCAAAATCAAAAAACGCGAAGTCCCGAAGGGACAAAAGGATCGTGTGGGCCACAGGAATTGGCAGAGTGGACAGGTGGCATATTCTCGACAAGGGAGTCAATTCCGTTGACCATTCGGGGTTTCGTGGAGTGAAGTTCCAAATTCCTTGCATTAGGATTCGCGATATCGCGAAGTCCGAAGTCCCGACGGAGTGAAAGACCATTGAAAGGTCAAATCTTGCGAGTACATTGGAGTTTCAGCAAATTGGGTTTCCGGAGTCGAGGAGACAAGTTGCTCGACATCGCGACTGCCAAAATCGCGATAAGGAGAAATCTGAAATAGGGAGAGAAAGGGTTAGCATTGACTAGTTTTCCGGTTTTGGAGATAGAGAGACAAGGCACTTGACCACTGGATTCGCGAAAGTGCGAAGCGCGATCTCCCGAAGTACAAGGGGGATTTCTTGAAGTTGATTGTGGGTGTAGATTTCCTGAAAGGGGAATAGAAGAGCGGTTGTTAAGAGCTCTTTGGGCCAAGGAGAGAAGAACGATCCTGTGTACGTAACTTTCCGACCCGCGGGTTGAGGAGGGCTACGTCAGGTTTGGTATCAGAGCTCAAAAAGGATTATTTGCTTTCTGTGGCAGAGAAAAGGAGAATTCACCATGCCACCAAGGAGAAGGGACAGCGAAACACCTGATCCACCAGAGGAGAGTGAAATACTGAGAAGAAGGGGTAGATAGATGACTGATCTATCCATGGAGAGAGAGATGCGTGATGTATGAGCCAGACTCGAAGACATGGAAACAACACAGAGGCATGCAGTTAGTGTTGGGGATCTTAGTGATTTCGAAAGTGAATTTGAGGCTGAACATGAAGAAGAGGAAGTTGTAGCCAAAGATGTCGCAAATGAACATTTGATTAGGGATATTGCAATAATGGGTGCAAGAGAAAAAATGGACATTCCAGTTTATGAGGGAAACTTGGATGCAGAGGAGCTTCTAGACTGGATTAGAGCTCTGGACACATATTTTGACTATGAAGATGTCAAAGAGGACAAGAAAGTCAAACATGTTGTCACAAGATTGAAGGGACATGCAGCATTATGGTGGGATGAACTACAAGCTGACAGATGCTGCAAAGGCAAGCAAAAGATCAAAAGCTGGGATATAATGATCACGAAGATGAAGGCGAAATTCATCCCCAGAGATTACTAGATCACTCTGTTTCGAAGGATGCAGAACTTGAGATAGAAGCTGATGACAGTGAAAGAATACATTGAAGAATTCTACAGGCTGAACATCAGGGTAGGTCATTGGGAAAGCGATGATGAAAAGGTTTCCAGATACATGAATGGCCTGAGATACGACATCTAGGATGAGATGAGCATGATAACCATCCAAACCCTGGAAGATGCTTATCATATGGCTCTAAAAGCTGAAGAGAAGCTGAGTCGAAAGAAGGGTCAAAGAGGCCGAGGTAGAAATCATCCCAGAGGCAAATCAGTTGTCTAGGATAAAAACCAAAAGCACAAGGAGGACTGGAAGAAACCTCAGACTCAAACTGAGAGAGGTGGAACCTCACAGTGAGGGCAATATGCTGAACAAAGAGGGCAGCATATCGAACAGAGAGGAGATTATGCTGATAATAATGTTTTTCCTCGTACTAGAGGTAGAGGAAGAGGAAGGGGTGGAGTGATAAAGTGCTTCAAATGCGGAAAGAATGGACACAAGTCTTATGAGTGTCCAGACAAAAATAAAGAAGGAGGAGAAGCTCACATCGCTTAAGCACAAAGGCGGGATGTTGGGAAAAAGATGCTGAAGGTGGAAGATAGCTAATGATGCGAAAATCTCTTTTGACACCAGAGAAGGAGGTGGAGAGTTCAGTCCAAAGAAACAGGCTTTTCTGGACTGCATGCAAAACCAGGGATAGGGTATGCAAGGTCATTGTGGACAGTGGTAGCACATATAATCTCATTTCTACAGAAATGGTAGAAAAGCTGGAGCTAGAGACGATTGATCATCCAAGCCCATACAGAGTTTCTTGGTTACAAAAAGGACATTAGGTAAATGTCACTAAATAGTGTTTAGTTGAATTTAAGATAGGAGGATATAATGATAAGATCTTGTGTGATTTTATTCCTATGGATGTTTGTAATCTATTGCTGGGTGGACCATGGAAATATGACAGGAATGTGATTCATGACGCGAGAATGAACACATACACCCTAGAGAAGAATGGGAGAACTCACATGTTGCTTCCAATCAAGGATAAGGAGGTGAAACCTGAAGTAAGAAACATTGTACTTCTCATGAGTGGGAAGGAACTTCTTACCAAGGTAAAGAAGAAAGAAGAACCGCAATTCATTGTGGTCAGGAAACCGAAGATTGTTTTGACCAGCACAAGAGTGGATGATTTACCAGAAGATTCAGGAACTACTAGAAGAGTTCGCTGACATAGTAGTGGAAAAATTACCTTGTTCATTGCCACTGATCAGAAGTGTAAGTCATCATATTGATCTCATACCAGGAGCCAGATTACCAAACAAAGCCGCGTACAGATTGACGCCGCAAGAGAATGAAGATATCAAAAGACAAGTCCAGGATTTGTTGGACAAAGGTTTGGTCAGAGAAAGCTTGATTCCATGTGTTGTTCCAACAGTACTCATTCCAAAGAAAGATGGAGGATGGAGGATGTGTACTGACTCAAGGGCAATCAACAAAATAACCATCAGGTACAGATTCCCATTGCTGAGGATGGATGATATGATGGATTGCTTGAGTGGAGCAAAGTATTTTTCAAAGATTGATTTGAAGAGCGGTTATCATCAGATCCGCATGAGAGAAGGTGATGAATGGAAGACAACATTCAAAACCAACGAAGGGTTGTATGAATGGCTTGTTATGTCGTTTGTCTTAAAAAATGCACCAAGTACTTTCATGAGGTTCATGAATGAAGTCCTGAGGGAGTTCATCGGAAAGTTTTTTATCGTATATCTTGATGATATATTGATTTTCAGCAGAGCAGAGGCTGAACACTTGAAGCATTTGGCTACAGTGATGAAGAGGCTACAGCAGGAAAAGCTGCTGATAAATATGAAAAAGTCCTCATTCATGAAGACATAGCTCATTTATTCGGGGTTTGTTATTTCTGCAGATAAATTGAGGATGGATCCAGATAAGGTGGAGGTGATTAAGAATTGTCCATCACCGAAAAATATTTTTGAGGTGAGAAGTTTTCACGGATTGGATAGTTTCTACTGAAAGTTCATTAGAAATTTCAGTGGAATTAGTGCACCGATGATGGACACAGTGAAGAAGAGACATAAATATTTTCACTGGATAGAAGAAGCTGAAAAGAGTTTTAATCTGTTGAAGAGGAAGATCACGGAACAACCAATTCTGGTGTTGCCGAATTTCCAAAAGACATTTCAAGTGAAATGCGATGCAAGTGGATTTGCAATAGGGGCAGTCTTGAGTCAAGAAGACAGGCCGATAGCATACTTTAGCGAGAAGCTAAATGAAGCGAAGGTGAAGTACTCCACATATGACAAGGAGTTTTATGCTATCATTCAGGCATTGAAGAAGTGGAGACACTATTTGATTCTAAAGGAGTTTGTTCTATACAGTGACAATCATGCATTGCAGTTTGTGACTCAACAAGAGAAGTTGAATCAGAGACATGTAAAATGGGTTGAATATATGCAAAATTTCACTTTTGTGATTAAACATATTTCTGGTACTGCTAACAAAGTTGTTGATGCTTTGAACAACAAGTGTTTTCTATTGCAGGAGTTTAGAGTCAAAACATTGGGTTTTGATGATCTCAAGGACATGTACAAAGATGATCCAGATTTTAAGGAGGTGTATAAAGCAGCTGAGAATCCAATTCTCAAAGATAGAAGCCAATGGGACGAATACATGATCCAAGAAGGATTATTGTTTAAAGGTAATCAACTGTGTATTTCGAAATGCTCCATGAGGGAGAATTTGTTGAAGGATAAACACAGTGGAGGATTGGCCGGACACTTCGTTCATGACAAGACATTCACAAAGCTAAATGAGTCATATTTTTTGGTCGGGAATGCGAGCAGAAGTTAAACGATTTGTGGAAAGATGCAGAATTTGTCAGCATTCGAAACGAAGGAGGCAAAATGCTGGATTTTATCAACCATTGCCCATACCTAAGAAGCCATGGGATGCAATCAGCATGGATTTCATGTTGGGGTTTCCAAGAACACAAAGAGGATTTGACTCAATCTTTGCGGTGGTGGATAGATTTTCCAAGATGGCACACTTCATTCCATGTCAGAAAACCAGTGACGCAACTCACATTGCAAATCTGTTTTTCAAAGAAGTCATTCGACTTCATGGCTTACCAAGGAGCATAGTTTCGGATCGAGACACTAAGTTCGTAGGACACTTTTGGAGGATGTTATGGAAGAAGCTGGGAACTAACTTATCATTTAGTTCAACTTATCATCCTCAGACGGATGGACAAACTGAAGCAGTGAACAGAAGTCTGGGAGACTTGTTGAGAAGCTTGGTGACAGAGCACCACAACCAGTGGGACCACATATTACCACAGGTGGAATTTTCTTATAACGACTCGGTTAACAGAAGCACAGGGCAGGTTTCAGATTGTCTATGGCATGCAGGCGAGAGGAATTTCTGAATTGAGAGATTTAGAACAAATTTCAACTAGGAGTGCTAGTGCAGAAGATTTCGTAGAGGCGATGAAGGAACTTCACAGCCAAGTGAAGGAGGGATTGCAGAATTCAAGCCAGGAATATAAGTGCAGAGTAGATCAACACAGGAGACAACTTCAATTTGAGGTTGGTGACCTGATTCTGGCACATTTGAGAAAGGAAAGGTTCCCAAGAGGAACATATAACAAACTGAAGATGAAGAAAATCGGACCATGTAAGGTCTTGAGGAAATTTTGGACAAATGCTTACGAGATTGAATTACCTGATGGGATCGGAATTTATTCGATATTCAATGTCTCACATCTGTACCCATATAAAGCCGAGGAAGTAGGATCAGGTGATGAACAACCAGAGGTTCAGTGGTGAAAACAGATGCCAGTTGCAGAAAAGTCGTAGATGGAGCGCATACTGGATAAAAGAATTGGTAAGAAGACCAGAAGAAAAGAATACTCTGAGTATTTGGTCAAGTGGAAAGGCCATACAGTTGAAGATGCCAGCTAGGAGAATGAAGAAAAGATTCAGAAGCATGGACAAACCGTGCATGAGCTCATGGACAGGAGCCCATGAAAATTTTCGAGCCAGGGAGTATGATGTAGGAGCATCGCCAACGTCAAGCCAGTGTGAGGCAAGCACCAACGCATTTTGGGCACATGACGAATTGTTCAAAACTTTTGAGATGGATGTGCCAAACATAAATGTAATAATTAAGAAGGAGTGCACTTGATTGTAATCAGAACTTGAGCATCCCACTCTCATCTGAAGTACATAGAGGCATTTATGATAGTTAATGAAGGTAGATAGAATTGAATGTTTAGATTTGACAGTTTTAGGAGCGGAGGGAAAACGGATATAGACACCCTCATTTGTATCATTGTAACATTAGAGAAGACTAGATGAAGATTATGCCAATTGAGAGCATAGAAGAGAAGCAGAGAGCTGTAGTGAGAATTCCATGTACAGAACTTCTAGATTAATACAAAAAGGTTTTGATTCAGACTCATGGTGTTCAATTATTCTCTGTGTATGCATCTTTGAACATTTTTCTCTTTCTGTCATGCAATTTATTTTATACTATGTATGAATGATTTCTTGTTGAATGTTTGAAATCTGAGAGAGAGAGAGTAAGGGAAATGAGTTTCAATTGTTTCTCTATCTGAGCAAGAGTTCCTGCAAGGAGTGCAGTTGAATTGTCTGTAAGGAGTGCGTCGAAAAAGTGTTCAGAGGTTTGTCTCTGAAAACTCAGGAGAGATAGCTTTGTTCTCATTCTCTCAGAAGTGCAGTTGGGCACCGGAGCCATGAAAGGTGTGCATAGGCCGAGTAGAGGTTCAAGTTTGGTAACTTGAATGATTTGTTTAGAGAGTTCTGCTGCAGGAGTGCGCAAAGTCGACGGGTTCCAATTCCTTGGAGTAATTAAGGAATTTTCCACAAGGAGTCCGTGCAGGAGTCTTCTTCAAGACTCAGAGTTGGAGAGAGTTTAGGAAGGATAAAGCCTTCAAAGTCATCGAAGGAGGCACAGGAATCTTGTGCACTGAAACCAGTGAGAAAGCATTGCAAGTTGGGTCGTAGACGGTTAAGTACCGTGGAAAGTCGCTTAGTAACGAGTTGTAGAAGCTCTCGTGAAGGAAAAAAGACGGACGGTCAGAATTCTCTGTGGAGAATTCGCGAAGTCCCACGAGCCATTCGATATCACGG